>JAUKPP010268197.1:0-11390 GCA_032273245.1 Phyllaplysia taylori
TGTGTGTGTGTGTGTGTGTGTGTGTGTGTGTGTGTGTGTGTGTGTGTGTGTGTGTGTGTGTGTGTGTGTGTGCCAATACAATGCAGAATACGAATCAATGCCTTCAGGCAAGACACAGTGGGAAGTGTTGTCTTTCCCTTTGAGAGGAAAATGCAAGCTTTCACATGAAAGTAAGAGATCCTCCTGCCAGTGCATGGTATTCAAATTTCTCGGTAGGCACAATTTAAGCCGCTTAGGTGGGCTGTCTACCTAAGATACATCGTGTCGGAGTAGATCTGGACGGAGAGACTGAGTTTTTGTATAAAAGAAAAGAAGAAAAGACAGAAAATTCATCTTTATTCAATCTCCATGGGGAAATTCATTTTGCAATGGTGTACAAACACATTCATATTCAGACAAGCGATAATATATACGTGCAATGATCGGTATGGACATAGGTAACGCCATTCATACAAACTATGCATATACACACACCATTGCCGATCGCCACAGTGCAGCGCCCAAGAATAAAGTAATAGTAATACAGCATTACAATCACAGTAAGCAATACTCATATTGGGATACAATTTACTGCAATATGAATAGATAAATGTATCACCACCCCAAACAAACTCAATAGACGCGCGCGGTGGTGTAATGGTTAGGCGCTTCGCCTATCACGCAGAGGACGTGAGATCGAGGCCCGCGTGGGGCAGTTTGTTTGATCGAGTATATCTCCGTTTTTCTGCTGGGACAACGTCCTTCTCAGCCCGGGTTGGCCCTGACAGGCAGGGTCGAAGTCGCCCGTCCCTTAAATGATCGTATTGTGTTGCATGGGACGTTAAGCCCAAACCAAACCAAACCAAACTCAATAAAATTGAGAACATTAAGAAAATATAAATATGCTCATTAATATGTTTGTGTTGTTGTGTGTGTATTTGTGTATGTGTGAAACGGAGAGGAAGTGGGTAGGTTGGTATTGGAGGAGGAAATAGTATTAGGCTAAAACTAATTCTTTGGATCCAAAGTGCTTTCGTTCATCGTTATTATGAAATTTCCTTTTACTCTTAAATTTAGGCGGTACTTGTACGTAAATGGCATTGATGTCAAATCTTTACTTGCTACTGCACTTGAGACAAGGCATCTAAACAAATTGAAACTGTACCGATCAAATGCACCTCCATTCTTCGTTGACATAATAGCTAGGGCATGATCTACTCTTTGAGCGAGATGGTGCAGGTTTGATCCCTAGCCGTGCTATACCGAAAACTTCAGAACTTGTATTGAACCACTTATCTCACTTGACTCTTGGCATATTGTGTGGCATATTGGAAACAATGATAGGCCTTATCAATCCCATGAAAAACAACACGAGAAATATATATATGGCCGGTGATGGTAATGCAGCGGTTTTTGGAAACTAAAAGTGCACAAACAAAGAAGAGAAAGAACAAAGGAAGGTGCAAATAAAATGAAAGACGATTTTAGAAAATAAGAACTCCCATGTAAGAGTAGCACAAAGTCTTGCTCCCACCATATCTTTACCCCATAATAATGTGTTATCGCCCACTGCCTGAATCCCCTGCCGTTCTCGGGCTCGTTTATTGCCCCATAAATTATGGTTATTTCCAGAATAATCGTGTCACCTTGCCATCTTTACTTGTAAACTTCCGGCATTTTTGCAAATAAGACACGGATAATAGCAGTAATGGCACCATTTTGCAATAGAGGGGTCGCTCAGAGCATGAACGATTACTACAAATTCGATTACATCGCGTCGGCACAGGTCTGTGGAGATCTTTGTCTATTTTATGTTTGTACTTTTCCCCATAAGTCACGTGGTTTGCATTTCTGTTTCCCAACTTCCAGAGTCTCAGGAATGTTTGTTTACGTGTGGTCTCTGAGATAGAATACAGATATCTATGAAAATTTATTTTCTAGGGGTTGAAAGGGCGAAAAGAAACGACAGAAAACACTATAAAATGTCTGCTTTCGTAATATTATGCCCCCTCCATCGCACAAAAATATTAGAAAGAAACCAATCAAAACAAAACGATCAAAGGGAAGCAAAATAATTTATTCTTTTAAAGGAAGCAAAGAAGGTAATATTTGTGTACATAGATAGGGGAAGACAGACAAAACAGATAGATGAGAAGGAAATTGAGAATTACAAATGAAGAGGGAGATGAAAAAGAGAAAGATAAAAAAAAAAAGAAAATAAGTTGTCAGAAACATTGGCAGATTTAAGCCAAAGGCTATATATATAGAGAGAGACAGACAGCCGGACTGAGAGAAAGAGAAAGAGAGAGAGAGAGAGAGGGAGAGAGAGAGAGAGAGAGAGAGAGAGAGAGGGGGGGGGATATATTGTTTCTTTTACCAGCTGTATCTATCTTCGAAAATCTTAAAATACAGAAATTATTACCCTTGCACTTCCAGATAATATTCATATTGATGACGTTTATTGCTAATCATTTATTTGGGCTAACTTTTTTTTCCTTTATGAATATCAATATTTCCAGATCGCTAATAAAGATTCCATAGCGTATCTATTGCAATTAACTGTGACGAATGAGCTTTGCTTTCTAGGACCTTGTCAAGAAGACGGCGCCTCTGGGAAATTGAGTATGGATTTTAGCGGCATGAATTGATGAGTGAGCTGTCTCTGGCTTTTTATTTGAAATTAAAAGGAGTGTGAGCATTTCGATACCAACGTAGCTTAACTCCAGCGGTTTGAGATAGATAATATTGGGTTGTGATAGTTTACAAATCTTTGTTTATACGATTTATTGTGCTTTTGGTGAAGGCTTACACAGCACAGGAATCTGGCGACTCTATAAATAAGTAGCGTTCAACTTCTATTAGATGTCGGTTGTAAAATCTGTAGTTTTCATTAACGTGGTGAAAATTTGGCAATCTTCTCAATTATATGAATACAATGTTCACTATATCAACAGAAAGTGGAATTGACCCTCCACAGATTTTCTTCCTCTTCTTCCTTCCCGATGAAAGATGGTGTGATTTGGTTACCAGTTTTACGTCCCCTGCAACACTGTAAGTTCGTTACAACCCGGGCTGAGAGGGAAAAATCCGAACAGAAAATAACCCATATCGTCCGCGCTCGGGATCGGACTCCTTTCCTGACAGCGAAGTGCTGCTGACGCAGTGCGCAAACGGCAGCCCTCAGAGAAATTTAAGCCTGCTTGAATGGTTAAGTAAAAGCCAAAACAAAAAGAGGCTAAAACAGCTGAGGCTGGCGCCTCTATAAATAACCCACTCCTTACTACTACATGTACTTGGTTTGAAGTGACTTTCTGTAGATCCACCTGCCCACTCGATGTATATTCCACCGCCTCCATCTCTATCAGCATCTGTGGCAGAACCAACTGTCGATCTTCCACAGACGCCCACTGGGTTTTTCTTACTCTAACCCAAATGAAAAATACTTTGCCTGTGTGCCCACATAAAATGGACACAATAGGAAAACTGTTATATTCACATCAATCAACTTGGAGGTTTCCATGGAAAAATTATTTTTGAATCCCAGAGGAAATTTGTCATCAGAAATCATCAGGTTGTCCGCAGGTAGCTAAACGCTAAATGCTACATAGTACTGAAATTAGATCTACTTTTACCATAAGTCTACATAATTTTTTAACGAAAAACGTTCACTCCACTATCCCTCTTCTCTCTTCCTCCGCATAGTCAGATTCATACGGACACATCTCCAAATGTACATACACATGAAAAAGATACATGTTTGTAATTCCTCTATCTATCTATCTATATCTATCTATGTATCTATCTATGTATCTATCTATGCATCTATCTATGTATCTATCTATCTATCTATCTATCTATCTATCTATCTATCTATCTATCTATCTAATAGCTCTCTCGCTCTCTCTCGCTCTCTCTCCCTCTCTCTCTCTCTCTCTCTTTCTCACTCACTCTTTCTCTCGCTCGCTCTCTGTTTATGTTTCTATCCCATACGTCCACTCTCTCTTCCCATTTCGACGAGTATTTTTTAAACTTTTTCTAACATGCATTGTCAAAGCTTTGTTAACTTCCCCCGACCAGCTTAATCTCCCCTGGCCCATACATACACCCACCCATACACCCACACCTTCATTTCCTTTACATTATACCCTGCTCCATTGAAACAAGCACCCGTATGGTTTTTTATTGTTATTACTCTGCGGAGAGTGGACGATGTTATTCTCGACAGGATTCTTGGACATACTCTCCTCCCACACACGTCTTTCACTCTCTCTCTCTCGCCCTCTCACTTTCTCTCTCTTTTCCTCTGTTTTCTCTCACTTTCGCTCTGATCTCTCTCTCTTACTCTCTCTTTCTCTCTCTCTCTCTCTCTCTTTCTTTCCGTCTTACCCTTAACCCTCGTCTCCCTCTCACTTTCATCCTCTCCCTTCTTTATCTCCCTCTTTCTCTCTCACTCTGGCTCTGTTATTTCTCTCTTCCATTTTTAGATCTTCTAGTCTCTCGCCCCCCCCCCTCCCCCGCCCTCAAATTATAAGAATATCCCTCAGAAAATAAAGTACTCATCTAGATAATATATGCCTATCTAATTCGATACAGTCCACTCTGGAATTTCCGTAAACAAATGGTTGGTATCGCGGGGTGTCTCTCCTCTCAATCTCTAGGCTTCAATTTCGCGAATGCCCACTTTATGAATATCCTTCTCACGTCATTTCCATGCGTATCTCATTTCATTAAGGCATGGCTGGACGCTACGAATTTTGGATGAGGTTAGTGACTTTTATTACCATTGGTCAATAAACAGAAACATAACTCTCGATGTCCATGTCTCTACCTGGCAGTACAGACACTTTACTAATCCATTTCTAACTTGGTATGTCGACGAATCTGAGACATCACTAGAAACTAAAAGATACAGGAGTTACAGTTTCATCTTAGGAAAACGTTGAGGAGTTAACTTGACGAATGTGGACTCGGACCTACTCTGTTCCATTGGCAGTGGTCTCGGAACTTGGAAATGTAATATCTACATAATTTTCTGAACTGGATATGTCATAGAGTTGACCACTAGAACATTGAGAAGTGGACCCAAGCATCGTGGCCTCCTCTCTTCCAACGCCTGTGTACTCCCAACCTCGAAAATGTAATAACTACATATTTTTCTGAACCTGAAATGTAATATCATAGACTCACAAGAATATTGATAATGTCATAGCGCAAAGTTTTGAGGGCGAAGTGAGTCTGAACGGCTTCATCTTTTGTTTCGCTAACCCTCAGCGTGTAGCTAATTGCCAGACAGATTTTGTGACGAGCTCATAAACCACAGTGGACCATGCTACTTCTCGATTAATCGAAGATTCATGGAAACGCTCCACTGAGCCTTATCAATTTTCGAAACGAACTGCTCGAATCGAAATTAGTGGCTACCTTCTAAAGTTTTCTTTTTTTTTCTATCTTCATGTTAATCTGCTATACCCGGATTTTGTGCTAGGTTGGTCTCACAGAGTGATTGTTTGGTTTGGTTACCAGTTTTACGTCCCCTGCATCACTGTAAGATCATATCAGAGACGGACTACTTTGATCCTGCCTGTCAGGGCCAACCCGGGCTGAGGGTGAAAATCTCAGCAATCTGCGCTCGGGATCGAACTCGGGTCTCCCGTCAGACAGGGAAAGAGCCTAACTATTACACCACAGCAACAGTTCACAGACTGATGAAAATAACTATTTTACTGTCATAAGAAAATGGTGATAGGCTAAAAACAATAATTCGTCCCGATCGCTGCTGTTAAAACATATTATAGTCATGGCCAAGCTTAGGACGCTGTTCAGTACACAACAGAGAAACGAAGATACAAAAAAACACCCCAAAATTATTTCCATTAAACAAAACAACAAAAGATTCCATAAAACAACAACACAAAAGAAACAAGAAAAACCGCTTAATGTGGCAACTAACCGTCCTCTGCGTGATAGGTGAGACTACCCACCACAGCACACACGCGGGTTTTCGATTTCTCTGTACACACCCCCTTGGCCTGACGTGCCTCGATCACGCAATCAGTAGTAGCATCATTCTCCACAGTCCTCTCTGTCATAAGCCTCAGTCTAGACGTATCATTCTGTAGCGTAAATTACCCATCACTTTGTTTGTTGCGACTCGTAGACAAACTACATGTACTTGCATTACTTGTTGATTAAATCGGGACAGGATTAAGTGCTAGCATCATAAATATGTGCTGTTTTTGGTGGGTATTTTTTCTTTCCCTCGTTACCTCTGTACTTTTATTCTGTCTAGTGCTTATGACCTTCTAGTCTCAATAGTACTGCCGAACTTTTCAATCCAAAAGAAAGGTAATATAAAGGAGACTAAGAATTAGAAAGACAAGAATAGAAGAGGTTTGAATTACAAGGGGTCTTAATAGTAATATTTTGTACACATTTCAGTTATGGAAAGTTATGGTAGGCTGGTCCTGCCGATTCGTCAAATTTCATAGAAATGCATATACCAACCAAAATGTCAACTTTAACTTAAGTTTGATCTCTATATGATAACAATGTAGCCAAGTCCGCCAGTTTGGCATTTTTTTTCTCTGAAACTGCAGGAGTAATTTAGACCCCGCGCCCTCATAGTAAAGTTCCAACCCCTCTAATCTTTGTCTATCTTGTCTAGGCCAAATTCCACGAGATCGCCCTTTATATGCGAGATGCTCCAATAGCACTCATCCCTCCCGGTGTGCGTTTTTTCCTATGTCCTCTTTCCAACACCGTAATGTCACATGGGTTTGTGTTAACCTATGTGTGACGATCCTTTATTTTTGAACTCTATTCGTCGCAACAAGCGGCCTTTTCTTGCTTTTCCAATATTTAGTATCGTTATAAATTCATTGTTTTTATTAACTTCACTGGTATCTTCACTTGGGGGCAAGATTTTTTACATTGAATCGTCATGGCGTCTAGTTTTTATTATCCTTTTTGTCAAAGTGTCACAGTAAATTACATCTTGTGTTGGAAATTTTGAAGTTGTTGGTTGGGTTTTTGTTTCCGTTTTGCTTTCTTCACTGTGTCTCTTGATTGATCTTACAGTGTTGCTAGGGACGGAAAACAAGAAAACAAACCAAACCAAACTGAGAGTGTGTGTTTAGAAACTATAGTAACTAGAAAGTTTGCGCCTCTATGAATTATAAATAACCACAAACAGGCCCGTTTGTATTGCAAACGACTCCGTGGTCACATTATTGTATTTTAAGGACGTTCTTCGTTGAATTATTAATTAAGACACTTCAGACCCCGTGTGTCCTTTAGTTTTCTAACAACCGCAAAGTTCCCATCAACTCTGTTGTCAAAACATACACCGCATTGGTTGAATAACAAACAGAACCCATATAATTAATATTAAATAAATTTCACATTGTCTTTTTTTCATCATTATCATTAGAATGCCTTGTGTCTCCTTCGACGACTTCGATCACTCATTTTTGTGAAATGTGCTGACGATTTTTTTTCTAATATCGATCCCTTGGTGCGAAGTTCGGGTTATGACAAAATATGCTTTTCCACGGGCGCCAAGCTGGTCCTTTTCTCATTACATATTCCAAATACAAACTTCTATGCTTGAATAGCTGGTCCAACATAAAAAAGAATAATTGGGTGCCTATTATTAAAATCATTGCATGATTTTAGAGCGTGACTGAGATACATTAGTGTGACGGCTTGGTTCAAAACCAACAGAGCATGACCAAGAGACCTGAATCCGTTGTGTGCATACAGCCTTAGTTGCCCACTAACACAGTCGCCTACTTCTCTGTTTTATAAACAACAAAGCAGTTCTAGACCGGCGCTGTGGTGTTATGGTTAGGCTCTTCGCCTGTCATGCGGAAGACCCCGGTTCGATCCCCGAGCGCGGACTATCTGTGCTTTTTCTGCTGGGATTTTCCCTCTCAGCCCGGGTTGGCCCTGACAGGCAAGGTCGAAGTAACCCGTCTCTTAAATGACCTTGCAGTGTTGCAGGGGACGTAAAACTGGTAACCAAACCAAAAGCAGTTCTAAACGTATTTCCTGACAATAAGAAAATGCATATAAATGACTTGCTGTAAAACACAGGGCAGCACAAAGAAAACAAAGTTGGGTCGTTAATGCTTGGCAGCTGATCAGTATCAATTAAGATTGGGCTATAAATAAACATAATCATGTTATTTAGGGGGGTGTTTACACTTTCACCTTGAACCCAACATCGACTATTAGTTTCCGTAGCCTTTGAGGTTGGCGTAACAGATATTGAACTTGTGTTTGGTGGGCGCTCTGATGGGATCGGCTCCTCCTTTTTTTTCTAATAGTCCTTATTGTCCCCATTTGTTTTCCTGGCGGTGGAATGACCTTAAAGTGCTGATTGTGCCTTAAAACCATAACAAAGCAGAATGGAACAAGAACAATTTCGAGACCTCAGTTCTGTCCTGTCCTATACAAATGCTCACTGGGGGGAAGTACAAATTACCTGTATGTGACTCTTTAAAAAGGGATTACGTCATGGTGCCTCTAAACTAACGATGAGTTTACGTTTCAGAGATGTTCATGGCGGAAATATGTCAGTGATTAATGTTAAAATAACAATAATTCTCCCTTTCCGAGAGGAAAAAACAACAACAACGTCCTGCCTATTTTATTAAACTCTGTATGGACTACAATGAATGCATTAATGTGACGTCATAACATATACTCGATTATTGGGGGTTTTGTTTATTTTTGTTGTTGGTTATTTTGTGGTTTTAGGTTAAAAGAAATCTTTGTTTTGTCTCTCAGGATTTTAAATGGGGGGAGGGGGGGGGGGGAGGGGTCACGGTCGCGGGGAAATAATCAGACAATAGGCGTGGTGAGGTTGACATAATTTGAACTTGTAGCCTTGATAGCGAGACATTTCAATCGACTCACGCAAGATATGTCAAGAAAATATTAATATGACGATAGTTCAAAGCATTCATTGGAGAATCCATCACACTGCTGATCTATCATATTTCTGGATGCTAGGACTCGCGAGTGACCCGCTCTTGTCCTTGATGAAAGATTCCGGAATAATATTGAGGTCATGGAACTGATGTCACTTACTCCATTTCAATCTTCCCGTTTAGCACTTTGGGCCAAATTCTAAGGCACCGTTTCACAATTGAAGGTCTCTAGCACGAGCAAAGAGAAGAAAGGAAAACAAAAAATAACATAAATAGCTGCTACCGTACATGCTTCAAATGTGTAAATTCCTACAAAAGCGGAAGGCCAAAGGTTGAATATTATACTCGAGCAACACATTGACTTTGGCCGTTTGTAACCCTTGAAATAGTTACGCAAAATGACAGACTTTCATGTGCATGCTTTGAATGGAAATACACATATTTTTCTTTTAGTTCATTCTAATTATTTCTATTTGATATTCATTTGGCACTAACACTTGCACCTGTAAGTTAAAACCAACAACTAAAAATAGGAAAAGAAAATAAAAGAAAGAAAAAAAAGCAGCTCAAAATCAGTGCACGGGACAAAATAATTTTTCTTTTTAGAAAGCTAAACAAACTGACAACAGGATTAGATAATATCATCTTTCTTCAGAATTTTGTTTTCTGTTTGTTTTAAAAACAGATTTTAAGCTCTTTGTGACATTGCAAGGTCATTTCAGAGGCAGGCGACTTCAACCCTGCCTGTCCGGGGAAACCCGGTCTGTGAGGCTCATAAAAGTTTCAGTTATACAATTGTTAAAGTCCGATTGATAGTCACTTTTGCTTAATATCATTTCTGGACAGGTCAAGCTGGAAAGGTTTAAAACAAACATTTATTGTTTGTTTACTCCATTGTCATGTTTATGTTGTTTTATTACCTCCCCTCAAGAACAAAAAATGTTGAGATAGCGGTGCGAACTCCAAGTTTCCCAGCTATGTTCGGGGCGAGAGTCATAATGTCTTGGCGTGACAGAACCCATCGCTCATGAGAGTCGAATGGTTATTACCATTCATTTTCTCTCTCTTTCTCCTTCTCTCTTTCTCGCTTGCCCGAGTATGTGTGCATGAGTGTGTGTATGTGTGTGTGAGGGCCCACGCGTGTGTGTGGCAATAGACTCATACTCTCTTTCTCTCCTTTCTTTCTCCCTGTCTCCTTCAATCCCTCTGTGTGCGCACGTGTGTGTGTGTGTGTGTGTGTGTGTGTGTGTATGTGTGTGTGTGTGTGCATGTGTGTGTGCGTGTGTGTATGCGTGTTGTGTTGTGTCGGTGTGTCTGTATGTGTGTTAGAGGCAGCATCTGTCTTTGTCTTGGTGTGTGTGTTTATATGTGTGTGTATGTGCGTGTGTGTGTGTGTGTGTGTGTGTATGTGTGTGTATGTGCGTGTGTGTGTATTTTTCTACTTGTGAGTATTCTTATGTGGGTGGGTCTCAAAGCTACATCGCCGTGTGTTATTATGATGGAGAACATTTTAGGCTAGTGTCGAGGTGGGTGGCAGCCCTTGTCAAAACCTTTTGTTGGTACTGTTTCTCTCACAACTCATGTAATTTTCGCTCATCGCTCTTCTTAGACAATAAGAGATTTAAAACTATAAATGCTTTCGCCGCGATAGAGAATTCAAATGAAAGGATTGGCCGAAGATTCCAATACTCCCCCATCCCCTTGCACAATCAGAAAAGCCGAAGAAGGTAGCAACTAAAAGTGCACAATGACAAAAAACTGTAACCACGCTTCGAATGCTTAAAAGACATCAAGAGGCTAAAACAGCCGAAAAAGCTGGCGCCTCTATAAATAACTAACTGAAAACAATCTAACTGCTTTTGTCCAACCCTTTCCCTAGCACTGTCACCGGGCATCACGTCAAAGACCAAGACATTTTAATCGATTGTTACGGAAGAACTAAAGCAAACATCACAACTGAATCTTACAATAGTGGAATGCAATTGAACAGCTCATATCCCCGCTCGAAAACAGGCTCATGCACTCTACAATCCATTAATAATATTACCCCAGCAGACCAAGGCATTCAGAATCCCTCTCAACCTCTTAGGAAGCATTATGCTTGAAAAATTACTTAATTATGACATTGGTAAAGCTAATTAAACCATTTTTAACAGGGACAAAACTTAATTCATTGGACAGAATCGTTGAAACCTCAACAGAAAGTGACGCATTGCTATTGGCAGTAAGGGCTTGCATTAAAAGGTAGAATGTGAGTTCTAAAACCTGATCCGACAAACCGGCATCTGTGGTGTAATGGCCCTTCGCCTACCACGCAGTGAGCGTACTTTCAATCCTCATAAAATTGTTGAAGGAAAATAAGATAAGATAAGATAAGATAGATAAGATAAGATAAGATAAGATCCTTTATTGTCCCAGAGGGAAATTTGTAGTCACGGGTTTACATCAGACGATGAAATTGGTACAATGGCAACATAA
>JAUKPP010268230.1:0-11388 GCA_032273245.1 Phyllaplysia taylori
CCTGACAGGCAGGGTCGAAGTCGCCCGTCCCTTAAATGATCTTATAGTGTTGCAAGGGACGTTAAGCCCAAACCAAAACCAAAACCAAGACTAAGATCGGTATACAGAGGTAGTGAGAGGGAGAGAGAGAAAAGAGAAAAGAAAAAAAGAAGTATTGAGAGATGGAGACAGACAACAGGCCATGTGGCAGACAGAAAGAGAAATGGAAAAGTAAAGACAGGGGTACGAAGGGTGACAGACAAAACATCAAACAGCCAAACACAAAAGCTCTATCCGTATTAAATAACCAAAAGAGCAAAATGGAAATGCACACCCGCTCACAAAAACACCGAAGCGTAAAGTGAAAGTGACTAGAGAGCGAGGGAAGCCAGAATTGTAATGGGACACCATCACAGCTACATAATTTATAGCCGACATTTTCCCGTAATTCCAACAGAGACCACTAAAAGTACTCTCGGGCCGTTATCTCTACGATTCGATCAATGGCAAAATGTCTGGAAATAACACACTGTACAAGTCTAAAACGAGTGCATTTCAGGTGGGATTTTTTTGTTTTATTTTATTTTATTTGTTTGTGGTGTTTTTGTGTTTTTTGGGGAGGGATTAAAAATATGGTGGGGACAGGGGGAGGAAGAGAGAGGGACGAAAAGAGGGTACCAGAGAAAAATAAACAAATAGAAAAAGGGATCAGAGAGAGGGAGAGATTTTTAAAAGTTGGTTGTTTATAGAGGCACCGGCGTCTTTGGCTATTTTAGCCATTGAGAGAGTGAGACAGAGAGAGAGAGAGAGACAATAAAACTGACCTTGGAAAATGACGTACAAGAGAGAGAGAGAGAGAGAGAGAGAGAGAGAGAGAGAGAGAGAGAGAGAGAGAGAGAGAGAAAATAGGGAGATGAATGGACAAGCATGAGCGAGAGAGAGGAGGGGGCGGGAACTCCGATCGTTGGGGGGTAATAAAAGGCGGGTTTTCAATTTTGTCATTTTGTGCGGCCTTCATTCGGCCGAAAGGTTTCGAGACGTAAAAAGCGTACATTGAACGGTTTATGGGGTTGTTACATACCAGAAGAAAAGATCATGAATTGCTTCATTCGTAATATTCTAGATGCTGGCGGTCGAATTTTCTGGAAAATTAGAGGCCTATGAGGGAGAGTGGAAAACTAGGATGTAGTAAGGATTTTTAAAGGATTATGAAAGAGGGTTGGGGGGGGGGGGGGGTGAAGAGTGTAGTTCTTGTTTGCTACTTGGTAGAAATTGTCTTTCTCTTGTCTTTTATTTCTCTCTTTCCCACACACTCTCATCTTCTTTCTTTCTCTCTCTCTCTCTCTCACTCTATCTCTCCTCTTTCATTTATTATTTAGGAAGATCTTTCCTTGTGAGTGACGCAAGGGCGCGCAAGAATGCTTGCGCATGTTTGTCGTCCAGCTGACCTTGAGGATAAAAATAAATTACAACGCTGGGTTGACGGGGCAGTTTTGACAATGGCAGGGGGACGGGGTGACTGAAGAGAGAGAGAGAGAAAGAGAGAGAAAGAAAGAAGGAGAAAGGGGGTTGACATGGAGAAAAGAAAACGATAAAGAGAGAGAAACAAGGAAAGGGAGAAAGAAACACACGCAAAAAAGACAAGACAGAGAGATGGAGAAAGAGATGGAGAAAGAGACAGAGAGAAGGAGAGGGGGAGAAAGAGGAAGGTAGAATAGATAAGTTTAGAGTTAGAATTATTTATTTATAGAGGCACCAGCTTCTTTTGCTGTTTTAGCCAAACAGATTAGAAGAGACAAAAAAAAAGGTGGGAGGTAGAAAGAGCCCGGCGGGGCGTGGCCAGCCCAGTATGGCGCCGTCTGCTGCATCACAATGACACTGACCACCGCCCTTGATACTGTATGGTCAAGCGTGGTGGCCCCAGACACGGAGCTGATTGGTGCGGCTCGCCTTTGATCTAGCGTATCGATAATAATGCAGACGCCACTTCCTGGACGGGCTTTGATGGCGGCCACACCGGAAGTATCACAGTGGAGAGTCCTTGGGTTATGCATGACGGGTGGGCAGGGGGAGGGGGTAGAGAGGGGGGAGATAAGAAAACAAGTTTGTGTAAGAGAATGCTGTTAATAAGGAGAGTGCCACTCAGTTATGTACAATAGTTTGCATATGGGCTCGTCGGCTCCACCCACACAGCTACGCACACTGCCCAAGCCTTGGCACAGGGACTGGCAACGACACAAAAAAAACCAGCAAAGGATTTTTTCCAAACAAGTATATACACAGAAAACACAGTATGTGCTCTTATTTGACAGTGGTATCCTACCTAGAGTGGGGATTGAACAAATTGGGGAAAGGGCGAACGGGGAAGGGGGCTACTGGGTCAATACTGACATACAAATTCAGGCTCAAGCAAACATTCGTACAACATATAAAAAGATGCTAGTTGCACCTTTGTTATATTAAACAGATCTTTGCATTTTACTGGAGTTGATAGATGTAGTTACCCCATGCACCTTCAACGCAAATTCACTATCTCAGTCTCTCCATTTCTCTCTCCAACTCACA
This sequence comes from Phyllaplysia taylori, assembly GCA_032273245.1. NCBI lineage: Eukaryota > Metazoa > Mollusca > Gastropoda > Aplysiida > Aplysiidae > Phyllaplysia > Phyllaplysia taylori. Next base: position 2,545 of record JAUKPP010268230.1, read on the forward strand.
CAGACACACACACACATACAACATTGTCCGGTGCTTCTTTAAACCCACCACTGCTACAGCACGTTTTACAGAATAGTCTTAACAACTGGCTCCTAGAACCTCTTTGTTTATGGCAAAATGTTTTAGATCAGGTGACGATTGTATTACTTCATTTTGTGAACAGCGGGTGATCTTGATTCGCATGATGAACAGTGTCGATAAATAATCTAGCAGAAAAAAAATTTCTTTCCATACCCTTGACATACACGTCCATCATGACGCCAGAGCTCAGTACAGGCCACAGTGATCCACTATGGAGGAGATGCTCTGGGCCCCTCGATATGAACTATCACCGACAGCCAGATTTATCCAACAAACCAAAATAGAAGTCTGATGCATGGAATGCAAGAATAAGAATAAGAAGACGTGCGCGATCAGAGAATTGCAACTCTGATAAGAGGAAGCACTGTAGTCAACCTCTCTCCATATAGAGGTGCCATCTATGTCTAAAAACACTAAAGCTTTCCTAGAGATTTAGATGACTCCATGAAAAATTATGTCAAAGGTTATGCAGAAATGTTGAAGCGGGAGTAAGCACTATAGTATCGGTGCACATATATCTGTGCTCATATCCCTGGGTGAAGCACGATCACCACAAGCTACATGCGTTTTCGTTTATCTCCTACACATACAATCAAAAAGAAAAAACATGAAAACTCGCTGCGTAAATAGCTGCTACAGTATTCTGTGTTGGGAATAAGGTTCACAAGTTGGGCAAAAAAAGCTGGTGCGCTGTCAATAGAAAATGAGACTATGATAGGAGCATTTAAGTTTATCTGCATCGTCAGTAATCCAGACTATGGTGGTGGCTTGCAAACTGAACGACATCATCAGTAATAAAAACTATGATGATAGTTTATAAACTTACCGCATCATCGGTAATAAAAACTATGATGATAGTTTATAAACTTAACGACATCATCAGTAATCTAGACTAAGATGATGATTTTTAAACTTGACTAAATCTTCAGTAATCCACACTATAATGTCGGTTTGCATCATTAATTGACAGAGGACAGAGAACCTGCTGAGGCGTTTTATGCTTGAGCAAACCTTGGCACACTACTGGGCACACTTAAGTCCCTACACACACAGGCATGCTCATTTTTGCTGCGATCAATTCCACAATGTATAGAATGCACCGACACTCATACAGTGCACTGTCAATCATGCACCAACACATATACAGTGCACTGTCAATCATGCACCAACACTCATACAGTGCACTGTCAATCATGCACCAACACTCATACAGTGCACTGTCAATCATGCACCAACACTCATACAGTGCACTGTCAATCATCCACCAACACTCATACAGTGCACTGTCAATCAAACATCGACACATACTCAGTCAATCAAACACCAACATGTATACAGTACGCAGTCGGAACACCAACACATAATAATATACAGTGCACAGTCAGTCAAACATGGCTGCTCATGTATTCACAAGTTATAACAACTAGCTGCTCCTCCCCACACCACAATGGAGGGAGACCAGGACGCGGCCAGCTGCTATGTATCTACCTACATTAGACCATGGCAAACAGCCCCACTCAGTACACAGCACCCACTGAGTACACACTCAGCACACACTGCGTACACAGACAGAACCCTATGGGAATGACATCAACAAAGAGAAGAAGAAACACATCATATGTACATCCAAAAACGCTGTCAAGATAATTATAATAATATGACAGATAGAGAAAAAAAAAAAAAAAACTAACGTGGAATTGCAGAGCACATTTACAACCATCACATATATCAGCATATGAAGAAATATGAAAGAAATGCACATGTAGTAGTAGTATTTATCAAAGTAGTTGAGAACAACTGTAAGCAGCTCAAGGGAAAGATCTGGCCTCTCATGCTAGGACCTCAAGGCTCAGAATTGTTAAACTCTGACGCCCTTAAGGTTGGCGTGCACCAACGACAGCTTCAAAATGGCTGGAACTACTTGATGAGACATTTATATACGCTAGCATGCCTTTATTTCACTCCACTGTTTGGGGTTCAGTACTATTGTGATCAGGTGAGATCTTGACTATCAAAGTTGAAGCTACCAGACTAACGGTCTGACAACCCAACATACTGCAACATCTGACACGAGACCCAAGCCCATTCTCATCCCCTTACATATAAATGCCATGACATACCTCAAGAATGATAGCCTAAAGACAATGGTAACAGCTTCTATTCTCTAAGACCTTAAGGACCCACCTGTAGCTAACACTACCTGCACAATACCATGTTGTTGCTGTTATTACTCCAGAGCACAATGCCATACATACTATTTCACCAACCCTTCCATTCTCACCGGTCCTTTAAGTTGTATAACGGTGACTCCAAATTTCACATTGGAACAGCCAAAGATAACTTTTTATCTGTCCCCAACCTTGGTTCCGCCAGAACTATCCCAGTGCGTCACACCCCGCCCCATCTCCACTGCCACACACCAGCTATACAGTCAAATCACTGCTGGATTCAAGGGAACCCGATTAAAAGTTAGGTCGAGTTCAGTTTGCAACCCCAGAGTAAGCAGGCACAGCCTGTAGCGTTTAGCCTGATCGACTAACCCGACCTGTAGAGAGCCCCACACTGCTACTGTCTGTGAACACAGATCCGCTCCACATAGGACCGACTCCAATCTGTCATATACGTGGTGACAAATCTTATAGAAATTAGCAACACCTCAACTTAGCAAGAGTTGAATAAATCATTCAAACAGAGAAAGATTTCCAAACACATTAGAAAATGACATCTTGAAAATACGCGTATCAATCTCACTGCCTCAGAGAGACAAAGATAACTGTTTCAGTAGACAACTGGGTTTATTTTTCTCTTTCACTGAACCTACAGTTTTCCAATCACCGCACTGGATCTTTCAAAGGTGCTGTTATGATTGTTTACATTCTGATGCTCTAGAGCGACACCTACACTAAAATTCAGATGCAAATAAAAACCCTGACAAAACCAACAACTGGCCTCGATACACGATAACATCATTATTGCAGGTAGTGTTATCAATGTAATAAAATTCCGATAGCATTGCCGTAATAGACCTTGTGCCTCACTGACTTAAACACCAAGACGTTTGCTCTATTCTTTCAACAATATGTTCACGAGTGTAGGTCCTTTCTGACTGCAAAGCCAGCGTGGCGGCCCCGGCCACAACACCCTCAAGCCATTAAACAAGTCATGCTGCGGAATAACAAAAACTTCAACTCTCTTTATGGAAATGCAACCCTTAACCATGGTGGAAAAACAAACTAGTTCAGAATATGCCAGGGATGCGTCTATCTACACAACGAGTGAGGTCAACCAGTGCTTTGGGGTTGTTGAGCCTAGCAAACACTGTCCTCAGCCAAAGTTCCTCCAACAGTCTATTGGGGTGTTTGCACATAACAGTGATTAAAAATTTCACACTAAAAAACATTGAAATGAGAGATGCCATTGAGCCAGCTCCAAACTGAAACACTTTGTTGCAGTGCGGCTTCGTCCCGGTACACAGCAGTCCATAGCTTGGTGAGGGCGACCGAACAGACTGAGGCATGCCTTGTCTCTCACTCCGAGGAGGGCATTGCACGAGACCACACACAGACAAGGGAGGTGGGACAGATTGGGAGGGGAGGAGGTCCAACGGAAGAGGACTGGAGGGGTGCAGATGTAAGGGGAAGGGTTAAGGAAAGAGGATGGAAAGAGATGGGTGGGGTCTGAAAAGAGAGTGGAGAAGGGAGGAGGGAGTAGGGAGTGAGATAAGCTAAAAGAGGATGAGGAAAACTAGTGGGGCTGGGACCAGGGGAGAAAGAGGAGAGAAAGATAGATAGAAGGGAAGGGAAGAGAGAGAGATAGAAGGGAAGGAGAGAGAAAGAGCGAGAAAAGAGAAGGGAGTAGGATTGAGGAATGAGCAGAATAGGTAAGAAGGGAAGAGGGAGAAGAAGGAAAGAGGGAGAAGAGAGTAAAAGGGAGAAGGGAGAGACAGAGGGAAGAGAGTGAAGATATCAGAAAGGGAGAGGGAGAAGAGAAGGAATACAGGAAGGGGAGAAGGGAGTAGAAGGGGATAGGGAGGCCTCTCTAGGTTACAGCTAGACCTGCACTATGGACTGGCAACACAGTGGTGGTGGTAACACAAAAACGTCCCAGAGTGTCTTGCTCCACGGGCGGGCAGGCGGGGGAGAAAAAACACTGACGGGTCACAGGAAAGAAAAGAGAGGAAAGGACGTGGCTGGAGGGATGAAGCTCCTGACGTTCTCGACACTTGCATGATCCCGCGCGCGGGCAACTCGCCGCTACAACAGTCTGCAGGACAGACGCCCGCCTTTGGTGCCAATCTTCCTCTGCTTGCGATTCTTGCCCTTTTTCTCTTTCTGTTAAGAAAAAAAGAAAAGAAATTAATAAGGCTGATGTTAGGAGTTCAAAGTTTAAAAAATGGAGGAGGAAAAAATATGTACAGAAAAAAAAAAAAAAAAAGAAAAGAAAAAAAGAAAAGTCAACTTTACTTATCCCCAGCGGGAAAATTAATTTCACAATGGTGTACAAATACATTCATCAGGCAATATTCTAAACATGTGAAGACAATTAATAGGAACATAAAGACAAGACATCCATTCCAACTATGCCTACTCACACACCAATGCCATTTGCCAAGTTGCTGTGTCCAAAAATAGCGACCTCCCCAAAAAGGGCAAAAACTGCACATGGAACTAGAAAATGGGACAAACTATTCTAAAAACATACAGCAGACTCAAAATAAAAAGATCCGCCAACAGCGTATCAAGCACTTACGTATTTCCTAATTTCTCTGACCAGGGTGTAGAAGGCATCGTCAACCCCTTGCCTGGTCTTGGCTGAGGTCTCCACGTAAGGTATATGGTACAGCTCCGCCACATGCTTGCCTTGCCTCTGTTCCACCGTGCGCGTCGGCAGATCCACCTTGTTGCCCACCACTAAAGGGGGGGACAAGCAGAGGAAACTTCAATACAGGACTAACTTCAAACTTTACTTAAGGTAACGCAACATTTGTTGTTTATTGCTACTCTCCCGCCCACCCTCCTCCTTGATGGCTATAATTAGGGCCCAAAACATAAACCCACAATAATAATAATTATAAGTAGATTCATATGGCGCACACTCCCCGTATTGGGTTCAAAGTGCTTTACATCAATAATATAATATTAATAGATCACTTAAGTATATAATGTACATTATAAGACAAAATAAAATATACTTTACTGATCTGCCAATGGAGGGCTCGGCGCCGAAATGACCTTATAGTGTCAATGGAGCCATAAAACCCCAAAACAAACCAATGGAGGAAATTTGCTCTGTGCCTTTTGGCTTCTCACATTGCATGGTTACAGAAAAGTTCATATTATATCCAACACATAAGAAGAAGATTAATGTATGGTTACAGAAAAGTTCATACTATATTGAACTAATAATAAGAAGAATATTGAAGTATAAAAATGACTAGACACTGATTATTGTTATGTGTTTAGTTTGAGTGTTTGTGTATTAAATGACAATGATGACGTCCAGGGAAAAGTATTTCCTCGTGAAGACTATAGAGTAGAGATGCCAGCGTGAAATACTTACAGACCATAGGCACCTCGTCTGCATCCTTCACTCGTTTTATCTGTGGAGGGAGAAACAGAAGACAACTATCATCATCATGATCCAGAAGCGTAGATATGCACCAGATCTATTCCCCTAAATCAAAAGAAACGCATAATCTCAACCCATAATTCTGGGATCTTTTTTACAAAAGACGAAAAGAACCCTATGTGACATCCCCCCCCCGCCCCCCCATTTCCAGAAACTCAATTCTTCATCAAGTGTTGTCATTGAAGTCTTAAAGTATTGTGGAGTTTGTTCATTTAGAATTTAGTTACTCTCTTGTTAGTAAAATGATTGTACAGGGTGAGCCAAAAAAAATAGGTTCCTGGGTTTTCGCCATATTTCGTTTAATAGTCAACGGATTTTCACGAAACTTCATAAATTATTATCATGTTCAGGCGGAAAAAGTTCCTGAAAGTTATAAAGATTTCGATGATCGGGCGCCAATGATATCCAAAATTTTAGAAACCACCCTATTTTCTGAAAATGCGCGATTTTCCAGAGAGTGCAATAAATTGGTAAACACTGCACTCGTCTTTAAACGGAAAAGAGGGTTTACGAATCGGATATATTAATAAATAATACCATACAATTCTCAGTATACTAGGATTTAATATCTCTTGACATAAGAAAATGATCAAAACTATAATTTCCTGCATTTTATGAGTTTTGCTGTGTGTGTTTTCCCTTATGGTATGGGCTGTTACAGTGTGTTTTCCCTTATGGTATGGGCTGTTACAGACTAGCAAATACTGGGGACATTCCCCTGAAATAAAAATACTAAATGAAACAGTGAAAGATTTGTTTAAAAGAGTAAAATCCAGTAAAAGTGGTTGTTGTTCCCTTTTACAAGTGTCAGTTGTTAAATCAACCCATTTTAGGTGATTAAAAACGCTTGTCTCCAATCTTGCTAATCAAAGCATATTCCTCAGACGACAACTCGATGATGACTGATTCCGGCAAATGATTCATTGAAGACGATTCCAAGGACTTGATGAGACAATTTCCTTCAGCTATTTCCTCTATGTCTCGAGAGCCCTCTGTTGACCAAATCATTTTCACCAGGGTTGGACCTCTCGAAGATTTATCCGTTAAATACAACATTAATAAAGGAATGAAGAGCATGGACTGCAAACGAAAGATCCGGTTTTATTGGAAAATGACATGGTTTCTTAAAATGCGTGTTTCTTCGCTTTCTGCTCATCAAATTCAATTAAAATTTCAGGAACCTTTTCCGCCTGAACGAACTTACAATATGTAAAGTTTCGTGAAAATCCGCTGACTATTAAGCAAAATATGGTGAAAACCCAGGAACCTACTTTTTTTGGCTCACCCTATAATAGCGTACTATGCATTTCTTTTATGAAGGGAATAGTAGAACATTCGCAAGGCAGAAAAAGTTTAACTTGATGAAAAAAATTTTGAATACTATGAAATTTTACACAATATTGTGGCACTTTGCTACAAGATGCCCTTAGCGCTACCCTCTTGCATTATATTCTAGTGCAATACTATTGTAAATCGAGATACAATAGTTTGCCTTCCTTGCCTTGAAATAAAGACCCGGAGGACATCTGTCATGATGGCCTATGCTCCAGGTGGAGTGAAGTGCATAATAACAAACTAAAGGATTCAGTATCCCCTTCCTCATCCATTATTCACAGTATCACATTTGCCAAAAGCAGACCAAGAGCTTCATAAAAAACTTGCTACATTATATGCTCAAGAAAAGAACTAAGAAAACTGAAATATATTTTTTTCATTTACCAATGTTTGGTGAAAAAAACACCAATGACGCTACCATTGTTACGGGTTCGAATCCCAGCTCGGGCTCGACGTTGTGTCCTTAGGAAAGGCACTTTACATGAATTTTCCTCACTTTACCAAGGTGTAAATGGGTACCCGGCTATAGACAGCAAAAGATCTTGTCCGTATGTTAGTGCTTTAGCGCCTGTAAAATGGCAGCTTGCACTGTATGCGTCCCAGGAAGTTGAGAAGGTTTCTGAATAACTTGGTCTGTTTGGGTAATAATTGATTGTAAAGCGCATAGAGCCTGCTTTCGAGCGGGGATATGCGCTATATAAATGCCATCTATTATTATTATTATTATTATTATTATTACCACAATTCAAAGAAGTGTATGCCATTCTCACCTGCTCTCTGTACTGATTTATGTCTTCAAATGACTTGGAGTTGTTCACAGCAAACACACAGAGGAAACCTTCTCCCGTCCGCATGTACTGGTCTCGCATTGCACTGTCCAGTGGGAAGGCAAAGGGAAAGACAAATTTGTTAGCTAAGAGTGGGAGCAATTCATCGACAAACTAACCATGATTCTTCATTATCATCTTCGTAACATTTTTCCCTTTTGCAAAACTACCAGCAACTAATCTCAGAAATAATACTTTTAGACACTGTTTGTATGCTGAGCTATGGTTTCATTGTTCTATTGACTCTGTGAGGTAATTTTATCACCAGGAAATAGATTAGGACAATTGTAACGATTAAAAATCAGAACAAGGAACACACCACACAGACCGCCTGCCAACCACCCATGTTATAAAATTATTAGCTGAGAGTGAGAGATATTCATTTACATACCAACAATGATTGCTCACTGTTAACTTTGTAAAATTTTCCCCAATTGTAAAACCACCAGTTACTTAATCTAAAAGGTGATACTTTTAGAAACTGATCGAGATGGTGATGGATATTGCATATTGAGTTTAAGTGGTTGTGAGATTTGTTCTTAGCCGTCACAAATTGTTCATACCTTATAATACCTTTATTTTCCTCTTACATTACATGTCTTCAGCTTGAAATTTCCTAAGGGAATGCACTTTAAAAAAAATGCCATTATCTTAGTTGACATTCTTAATCAAGCACAACAAGAATGGTATCGACAATTATAATAGATTGTAAAGCACCTAGGGCCTCCCTTGGAGCGGGGCTTTGCGTTATCCGTTATATAAATACAATCCATTCCAATTATTAACTATCATACATGCATGGAGTTGCATCTTGCACAGAATGAGACCATGGCGCTGTGGTATAATGGTTAGGCTCTTCGCCTTGCATGTGGAAGACCCTGGTTCAATCCCCGATTGCGGACGATCTGGGGTTTTTTTTCTGCTGGGATTTTTTCCCTCTCAGCCCGGGTTGGCCCTGACAGGCAGGGTCGAA
>JAUKPP010268252.1:0-11386 GCA_032273245.1 Phyllaplysia taylori
TTTAAGGACATTATTAGCTCAAAATATGTGAACTATAATCCGAGAAGCAACTCATTTTGTCAGCACCCCTCACATTTTTTTTTTTTTTGTAGGGGGTGGAGATGAGGAGGAGGGAGGTTGCCATGGAGCAGGCAATAGCACTAGCGTGAGTGAGTGTAAAAAAAACCAAAACCTGTTCATCAGCAGAAAATGGGCAGGAGAGGGAGGGAGGATAGTGGAGTGGAGAGAGAGAGGGAGATAGAGGGAGGGGGTTTGGGGGGGGGGGGGGGTGCGGCTTCAACTCTTGTAGCTGGTTAACAGTGAGATTAGATGACGGGAGTTTGAGCAAAGAAAGATTTCTGTGCAATAAAGATCTACTGGAGTCTTTGCATTTTGCTGCTTGCCTTAATAAATCATGACCACAATCTACGTGAGCATGCATTGTTGAACTTATCTTGATTTTTCTTGTGTGTGTTTCAGAGCCATGTACCTGTGATGGCTTACTTCACTGATCTCGCTGAGCAGGTGTCTCGGATCGAGAAACCCAAAAAGTTGTACTTGCCAATTGGTAAGCACCGGCACGCTTCGAAAGCTTAAAAGACAGCAAGAGGCTAAAACAGCCGAAAAGGCTGGCGCCTCTATAAATAACTAACTGAAAACTAACTAACTAACTAAGCACCGGGTTTTTATGTTGTCGTAATTAATTTTGTTACGGTATCGATTTTGTTATTGCTACTGTGGGTGGTTATTTGTCACTTTGACGTGGTCTGCTCATTCTACTTCTTTTACAATGTGCTTCTGTTTTTGTTCTGCTTCTTGGCACTGACATGACCTGGTGGTGTCGATAACGCTGTAAAACTTTTTTGGTTCTTGTCATTCACGCTTGGTTTGCTCAGAGAGTTTCACAGGTCTTTCTGTTTTTGGGATAAGATTGATGGTAAGAAGTAGAGACAGGTGATTTGAATTATAGTTTTGTTGCCATATGGGTAGAATTTCTTTGAACTTGAATTGTATTCATCATTTCTTGTTGTGTGAGTGGGGCAGTGTATTTGTATGTTTGTGTACTTGTTTGTGTGTTCATGCATGTGTTGTGTGTGTGTGTGTGTGTGTAGGATCTAGATCATCAACGTATGAGAAAAGAACTGTCATCGCTTCACTGTTTAAAGAGTTAGGAGTGGTCTTCATTACTTTTTCCCCTCATTTTTCGTAGGTGGTTGGCGGGCGCTCTGGTGTGATCTGCTCCTTCTACTTCTTTCCATACATTACTATTGCCCTAATCTATTTCCTAGCATTGAAATGACCTCATTGTGTTGATAGTGCTGTAAGACAATAACCAAACAAAGAATAACCTCTCCCCCCCCCCCCCTCCCTCCACAGACTCTGAGGAGGATGATGTGATCGAGGAAATGGACGAAGAACATGACCTGAACATGGAGGGTTATGAGGAAGATGACGAGTTTGCCAACAGCGAGGGAGAGGAGGAAGTAACAGAAGAGGACTCTGAAGACAACACTCCCACAGAGGAGAGGAAAAAGGTGAACCCTCTTAGCTCTCCTCTCTATAAACTCGGCATGATAGGCAATATGAATATTGTAGAAACTTTGACAGAGAAAAGAGATAGTGTCCTTCGAGATGTGACCAGCCCGTATGTGAAAATGATCAGTGCGTCAGTCACTTCTGTTCGCGGTTATGGGAGGAAAGCTGTGTCAGCCAGTCTGAGTTCATTCAAACCACTGGAGGATTTGGATACGAGCAGTCTGGACAGTGATGATGATGATGATGAGGATGAAGATAATGATCAGGATGAAGATGATGATCAGGATGATGAGGACGAGAAGACTGATAAGGATGAAGATTGCGGCCCAAGTTGGCGGTCTCAAGCCAGAGATTTTGTGGAGCCGTCGGATAGGTTTAATTTTCTTCTAGATCTGAGTGTTGGAGCGAGACAGTCCACCAATTCCTCAAGTCGGGGGTCGAGTATGTCGAGCCAAGTTAGCCAGGTATTGATGGGCCAGGGTTCGTCCTTTCTGGTGCCGTCTGTTATTGAAAAGGTGGTGATGGGAGCGGCCACCCTTAAGTCAATACCTCCTAATAGTGTAGACAGTTCTGTGGAAGAAACCCACTCATCTAGGACCTACCTTTTGTTCAAGAACGAGGAACGCCCCATATCCAAGGTTGACAGCGCCCCACCCATATCCACGTCCAACCAAAGCTCCTGCAACGACCTTGAGTCTGAGGAGGAAATTTTCTCTCCGAAAAGTCCAAGCGAATGCTGCATCGCCAAAAAATCGAGTGGGGAGAATTCTGCAGTCAAGGTCAAGAAAGGAAAAGGAAAATCTCTCTCAGATGAGAAAGTTTTGCCGACCGCTGCTGAGAAGCCGATTCAACCATCAAAGCTAACATCTCAGTCTGCAGAATCAAGTCAGTCTGTGTCCAGGGAAGCTGAGAAATCTACAGCAGACAAGGCTAATGAGACGGAAGTGGAAACCACAGATTTAGTAGATTTTAGCCCTAACTCCAATGAGCCGATAGTCGCTCACATCTCAGCTATTGGCAATTCCGCTAGTGGCGTTTGCAGAAAACCACTGATTGAGGACATCACGCCTCTCGTGGACAGCGAACACAAAGCCGACATTTCTACCAGTGAAGCTGGAGCATCTGCTTTCAGGATGAGCTTTGGCGTTATTGAAATTTCAACATCAAATGAATTTATAGTAAGTGGAAATGGAAATGAGATGGGGGATGTTGAGAGCTCGGACAGCTGGTATCACAGCGATGGCTCAACCAGAAACACATCAGGCCGTGATAAAGAGAAGACAAGGCCGAGTAAGGAAGATGTGGAAAGTCGTATTGAGCTAGAGGAGGAACAGACGACCCCCAGAGAATTTGTGAAAGGTCCTGAAACAGATAACAGCCCTGATCCTGAATGTGGGTTGTCTGTAACAAAAAATCTGATTGGAAATGAATTGAACAGCAAAAATTCAACAAATGGATCAGGAAGGAGAGAAGAACATAAGAAAGTTGAACAGGAAACGGGCAAAGATTTGGCGTTTAACTCCTTGGTGCCTGAGACAGTGGTCGTTGCTGAAGATAAAGAAAATGAAGAGAAGGAGAGAAAAGACGATAACGAAGATGAAAATAAAGCTCATGTTGCGAGGAACCCCAACGATGCTGTTCAGGTTGCAGATTCACAAAGTGATGAAATAGAGATGGACCATGCAGTAAAGGCGGATAGTTCAGAAGAGAGACGCTCAGTGTCTTCAACTGAAGATTTAAATGTCACTACATCTCCAGTTGGTGAGAAACACACAGAAAACTTGGTAGAATTGGAGAAAAATTCAGAAAAAGATGCAGAAAGTAAAGAAATGGTTTTGATTGACCTGCATAGTTGCAGTTCGAATCAGTTCTTCTCTGGTGACCCAGCTGTTAGTAATTTTGAGCCCATAAGTGTGAGCACCTGTGCTTTTGAATCTGAGCAGTATGAAAACGACTCTGACAATGGTGAGTCTAAAGTGGGCGGTCTGGTGCGCTCTTCATTTGAGTCCCGGACATCTGTTTCAAGAAAGGGGCAGAAGAAAGCGGACGAAGATTTCGTTAGAAATTCTGTCACCATGAAAAAACCAGTTGCATCTCTTCCAATAGAAGCAGAGGACAGCAAAGTCCAGAGTGGTTTCCGTGAAGGAATCCTTGAGGTGAACATTGAGGATGCTGTTACAGAGCAGGGAGATCCGCTTGATGTAGAGGTATCCACAGTTTTTCCAGCAATTTTTGTCAACTCCAAATATGCCGAGTCATTGGTGTGTGGTAAGGATACTGGTATTCATAAGACGGCCTCTTGCCCACAGCAAGGGCTTCGAAGCCTCAGGTATAAAGGTCAGTGTGATCAGTCTCTTGTGTCCACTGCTTCACTCAGCACTCCATCAACTGGTCAGATCTCAAGATCTGACATATGCAGATCCAGAGAGCTGGGAAAAACTTTCGAGGCTGGAGAAAATTCTTCAAGTTGCGGAGTTAAAGAGAGAGATATCCTCGACTGTGAGCAAAATGTTGAAGATGAGTTTGTGCAAGGAAGTGAGTTGAAACCTTCAGGCTCAGTGGAAACGAAGTATTCAGCTTCGATTGCAGAAATAATGGATGAAATCTGTTATTTCGTGTCTAGATACAGCGAAGAAATGGAGGAAGAAGAGGGGAGAAACGAGGATGCCTTTGAGTTTGGCAAAGACAGTGACCATTTAGACTCTGGCACAGAAGATAACTTGTGGTCCATTGCAACACGGGAAGATGAAACACCGTCATCTATCACGGCAAGAGATTCTGTTAGTTCTTTTGTAGAGGCACCGCTAATGTCTGGAGAAAGTGGGTCCGACAATCTGGTGGGAGACGAGGAAACCAAGGGGAGAGTACTTTCCTGCGTCCGTATGAGGCTTCATTCCCGCTCTGTTATAGAGGTTCTAGATTACCTGCAAACTGAAATTGAGACTTGCTCTAGCAGTGGGCCCAAAGATCAACCACAAGCCCGCAGTGGGAATTCCTCATTGGTGAAGGAAGCAGAGAAGTTAAACAATTCTTTTGGAATTTGTGAATCTGTGAGTTCAAAATCTGAGACCAGTGTGAGTCCAAGTCTATTTGAATATGATTCCCAATTGTTAGCAAAAAGTGATGTACAAATTGCATCTGGAAGGTATGCCCAACAAGCTTTACCTCTGAGCAGCAAGGAATGTTCTACAGAAGGCAAAATTTGTTCTGACCAATGCAGTGATATTGAGGTCACTGCCTCAAGCTCTAAGAGTCAGGGACAAATCCCAGTGGAGGACAGAGTCGGAGAAGCGAGCTCGTCCCGAGTTGAGTTAGTTGCAGAGACCGGACAACCTGGCAGTGGCGTCATGCCAGCAGGACAGACTCGCCAGATGGTGACCTGCCTCAAGGGTGGGAGCAAGGTCAGACACTGGCTGGACATGATGTCCCGAGTGAGTGGACCCAAGTCTCTGGTACCTTCGCTGAAGGACATGGCACAGGAGCAGCATCAACAACCGCTGAAGGCGTCGGTGTATCTGCCCGTACTGGACAGAGCTCTGGTCTCAAAGAGAGATGCCGTTGGGATGCTGAAAGACATCGGCTCAAGTCAAATGTTGACAAAACCTTTGAAGTTATGGCACAGAACTCAGAGTTTAAATTCTTTCTTTTGGCGAGGCGGCCGCTCAGGAGAGAAATTCACAGCAACAAGCAACAAGGATGCTTCCCCTAAACGTGTCAGGGAATTGAGAATATGGCAGAGAACAGCTAGCGTGGATTCATCGTTCTCCAATCGTGCTCAGAGTAAGAATAACAGATCACCACCAAAGGCGGCAGCAGTTCTCAAATCATGGCCAAGGACAAAAAGTTTAGATTCGGCGTATCGCCCCGGAACAAGATGTCGGACGGTGTCAGCGTCTCCTGTCAAGATTGGGAAAAGCTTGTCGGAACAGAAGAGTCCGGGGACTAAGAAACCTAAGGGCAAAGGGAAAGGCAAGAAAGTGAAGAGCACGTCAGGAAAGAGTGGCGGGTCCAAGGCCAAGGTCAAAGCTACAGCACGAAGATCAGCATCTTCCTCCACCAGGGTGTCTCTCAGTGAAAGCCACGTGAGTTGTCACAGCTAGCTACACTAAATCTCACGTCTTGCCAGCACTGTCGTTCTCGACCTCGGAGAAATGATTCACAACACGTGATGTCCAATCAAAAGTTTGGGAGATTTGTGACATCCTTTTCACAGCGAGGGAGATTAGGGTCATCATCAATATTAATATTATCCTTTCCTTCATTATCTTCATCATCAGCAGCAGCAGCATGGAAGAAATTTGTAAGTTTTAGAACATTTGCAGCACAGGATTGAAGACCAAGATGCTTGGATTTGGCTGAAATGTCAAATGTGTTTGGAAAACTTGAAAAATGCACATGTCAGTCTTCTTCTTCTGTGATTCCCAGCTAGAACTCATCAACTGTTTCACCAAATCACCATGGAGATCAATGTTAAATATTATTTTAAAATGAGCCCAGAATGTTTAACGTTTCTATTTTTATTTGCATTCATGATGAGATGCAAAATTTCAGATATGATAACAATAATAATTCCAGCAATGTCAGTCTTAACAAAATGTAGAATTTTCAGTCAAAACACTTTAGCGAGCTAGATCGCTGTAGATGAGAATTTGAGCCATGTCCATCGTTTGTTTTGTCATCCTGTTCTAATGGGAACCAAATGTGCTTGTTCATCTAAACCTGGTCAGAATAGGGTATTGTTTTTTTATTATATAGAATTAGAAATGAAGATGTTGTAGGGACTGAGAAGAGATTGTTCTAGAAAACTGGCTGTCTAATTGAGAAATAAAGAGATAGTTAAAGAATAATGGCTGTCTAATGCTCCCATCCCCCCTGAGGAGAAAGGCTGCGAGAGAATTATATCAAAATAAAACCTGAATGTTGTTTAAACACTTTGTTTTTGCATGAAGTTCTTTTTTTGCACACAACACAATTTTTTTAAACATTGCATTTTAATTTTGCCCTTCCTGAGCAACCTTTTTAACTTTTTTGAAATTGATATTGTCATCCTTATATTTGTTGTGAATATTTCAATCTTCTAACAGTTTCTTCTAGTTTGATCCTTGTTAGTATTACATTTTTATTTTCTTGAATTACCTGTTTCACTTATATATGAATTTGATATTGTTTGACCAACATTTGTTGTAGATATTTTAACATTCTTCGAGTGTTTCTTTTTCATCCAAATCATTACTTTTTGTGGATATTGCAACCTTCTCACAGCATTTCCTTTATCCAAGTTCATATTGTTTTTGCGATTACTTTGTAAGTTTGATACTTGATATTTCAACATTCTTAGGGTATTTCTTTTTTATCAAAATTATTACTGAGTGTGAATATTGCAGTCTTTTCACAGCACTCCTTTTTCATTGAAGTTGGTGTTGTGTTTGCAGTTTAGTTAGTAGGTTTTCATGCTTGATATTTTAACATTCTTAGAGCGTTTCTTTAATATCCAAGTCAATACCGTGTGCAAATATTGCAACCTTCTCACAGCATTTCTTTATCATCCAAGTTTCATGGATGTTAGATGGTGGGAGCTCTAGTATGGTCTTCTATTTTTTATGTTCTGCTTTTGTCCTACAGTAGAGTGGCAATAATCCGACATTGCCTGTCCTCGGCAAAAGTTTCGGATTATCCAGTTTGTGGGATTATCGGATCTACTATACAATGTAGTTGCGACCCTACATAACCCCAATTGGAGTAACCAGCACTGTGGTGTAATGGTTAGGCTCTTCGCCTTGCATGCGGGAAGACCCTAGATTGATCCCTGATCGCGGACGATCTGGGGTTGTTTTTTCTGCTGGGATTTTCCCTCTCAGTCCGGGTTGGCCCTGGCAGGCAGGGTCGAAGTAGCCCGTCTCTTAAATGACCTTATAGTGTAGCAGGGGACGTAAAACTGGTAACCAACCAACCAACTAACCAATTGGAGTTTAACTCATAATTTCATTCAGTTTCGCCGTCTTACATATCTTTTTATGAAAATATCATCAGTAGTATGTGATCATGTAGTATCAAAGGCTGATTGATGTTTGTATAAATTATTTGCACAGTTGAGGTAGGGAAGAGAAAGGTGGGGTGATTAAGTTGTACCCTGGGATCATGGGGGGCACTGCTTTTAAGACTGAAAAGGGGTATTTTTTACTGGAAATAGTGGATCATTGCAAAACTCTCTTCTAGTTAAAATTATTTTTAATTTGAAACCAACAGTAGATGAAGAAACATGAAAATAAGTTGTGTCTTTGTACAATAGTTCATATCTCACTAAAAAGAGTTAAATCTCGCTAAGAAGTATAATATGAATTCTTACTTAAATTTCCTTTGTAGTGTTGGCAACTTGGGTACCTTGTGTATGTTTAGGTTTTCTCCGGCTCGTATTTTTAACTCCCTTGTGTCAATGTCATCTGTTTCTGACTTTCTTTCTCGTTCATGTTGATCTCTGTGGATTAACCACGAAGTGCCCGGAGATGTGGAGGTGAGTTCAGACAGGGAGGGATGACCCGACGACCCCACCCGCTCATAGAAAACAAAATCCACTCATAGGCAAATATGTTGAGGTGGCAGTTACGTCTCGACTGTCTCTCACTGCTGTCAGGATTTCTCTTTGCTTAAATGTGCATGTCTTATACTTGGCGTAGAACTATCGGCTTGGTTTAAACAATGGTCCTTTAAATTTTGATAGATTCTAAACTCGAATTATAACTCTAAAACAGTAAGAGATAAAAGTAAACGTTTTTTTGCACACCATTCTCCGGCCATTTAAGTTTTGTCTGGGCTACTAGTTAGCGGAACAAGGCCCTTTTTAGGTAAAAGGCGCCAAAACAGCGTACTGGTATACACCAAAGAGAAGGACTGCTCGGAACCACCATAAGGCAATAAAAAGGTGGTTAACACTGTTTTCCAAAAGGTGTAATGTCTACCAAGCTCTGGTTTTATGTCTTACGAAAAAGAAATGTATGTTTTATTGTTTGAAACGAGAAAGGGATGGGTGTTTCTGTGAGCATCAAATTAATGAAGTCATCTTTTTCAATTGATCGGGCACAATGCAATTAGCAATTCCACCTCTTGTTATCTTCGTTGTTGTAGCAATTCACATTACCAGCTTCTACCAAGTTCTGATAGTGTTTTTAATTTTGCTTTTCTTGCTGTGCTAAGTTGAAATTTTATCAGAACTGCTCTGGCACAAGCTTCTTTGTAAACGCACAAGACGCACTTGGTAAATGCAAGATTAGCGTAATTTTTGCGCTCTAAATATTGGGGTCTGTTCGCACAACCTGGCGCTATCGAGTAATGTGTTCATGAAATCGGTCGGTTTTGGTAACAGATAAAACTTAAATGGATGAGGATTAATAGGTAGAAAACAAAATGTTTCTATCTCTTACCGTATTCGAGTTACTTCAGTTTAGAATGGATCAATATAAAAAAAAAACACCTGAATATTTTCATTCACTTTACAGATTGAAAATACATCTGGAACTTCTTTAGTTACCGCCATTTTCTTGTTTCTCTTCGGACAACCCTCATATTTTTGGGGACTAGGCAGATGGTGTCTATGCAGTGGGGGAACTACAATCTTCGCTTCGGGGTTTCCAGATGTACTCCATGGGGCTCAACTTTTGTAAATAATCACTGGGCCGAACACGGTTATACATTCTTCTTCTTCTTCTCGATCTTCGTTCACTCAGTTATAATTTAATCTTGACGTATGCCTGAACAATACATCATGCACAAACTCGTCAAAACAAGAAATACTTCCATGTTTATTTAGCGGACAGCTGACAATAAACAGGTCTAGTGTAACTGCAGCCTTAACCAGAAGTTGGTCATTCACAGACACTTGGGTGCCCATCATGAAAGTTTCTGTCACGGCTTTCTTCAGTTTCTTCTAGTCCATAGTTTCTCATCTAGGTTTTTCTTTTATTTGCGTCATATGTATCCTGCCAACAGGTTTTTTGTTTTGGTTTTTGGTCTTGTTTTCTTCTAACATTAAAAAAAAACCCACCCAAAAGTTTTGGGGTCATTGGCCAAAGTAAAATTGTCATTATTGTAATTTTTATTATTATTATATTGTATTAGTATTATTATCATTATTGTTGCTTTCATTATAAGTTTTTGTGGTTTGTTATTGTTGTTGCTTTTGCAGTGTCAATAAAGGGTGAGTAAAAAGGAATGACCCGACTTTATGGCGCAATATTTGGATTAGGAAAAGCAATGGAAAACGCAAGCTAAATCACAAGTATTGTACTCAGAACCAACATTTATTCCCCATCTTACGAGTGTTTAATGTGCCTACCACCAGCAGCAGGGGCTACAGCAATGCGAGAGAATTCTTTTCAGACGCGTTTACACATTGTGTTTTTGGTTTGGTGTGGTTAGTTTGGTTACCAGTTTTACGTCCCCTGCAACACTAAGGTAGTTTTATAGACGGGCTACATCAACCCTGCCTGTCAGGACCCACCTGGGCTGAGAGGGGAGAGAATCCCTTATTGATTTTTACCGCCGTTGGCTATTTGCGACAATATTTGTACAGTACTTTTGTTTAGTGTTCAAGGAGAATGTATTTCAACTTTTACACTTCACCTTTGCGGAGGGAGTATAAAATGTAGATATATAATTTTGTAGCTCTCTCCGTATATTTTTCATGTTTGTTTATTAGTTCTGTTTGCATTGTATTTTTTTCTCTTGTTTGAAAAATTCTCTTTAGTTTGGGGATGAAGCGACTGTTAAACCTCTTGCACCGCCGTATACTACAGTTAGTAATCAGGTAGAGATAATGCAAATTGTTTTTATCCCTTAGTCAACTATATTTGCCTATTGGGAGGAGCTAGCTTGTTTGCATTATTTTCACCTTCTAAATGAGTATCACCTTAAGTTCTCTTCAAACTCCATCTTAATTTTGTAAAGAGTATAGTTTTAATTCATTATTCGTGTGAGGTAAGGTCAGTTGATGTTTAACTAAACGCATTTTACCGTTAGGGTTCTGTAACAACTAGGACCAAAACCTCACCACACACCTTATCTTCCTCATTAATCCATATACACACCTCTCTGTGTCTATCACTCAGCACACAAATGGCAACCCTCAGGGAAACTTAAGCCTGCTTGAGTGCTGAAGTAAAAGTCTAAACAAGAAAAGGCTAAAACAGCCGAGGCTTGCGCCTCTATAAATAACCCACTCCTTACTACTACTACTACTATTTATAGAATAGATTTACCAGATATTGAAAAAAAGAAAGAAACCAGTTCTAAGACACAAAAAATAAGACGAGATGCCAGCTCTATTCTCTGTAGCCTGCATGGTAGATTTCTGGAACCCAAAAGGCATGAAAGACTTTAATGATATATGGACCTTCATTACAACCTTTGTGTCTTGTCCAGAATATAAATTGTATAATTTGAACAATCACTTGTTTGCATGTCTTTATTTATCAATTTCATTTGGGCATGTAATTATATGTTGCCTATTGGTAAATGGGTGGGGCTGACGCCTGTGGTGTCATGATTAGGCTCTTTGCTTAGCAAGCAAAGGACACAAGTTTGAGCCCTATGTTGGACGAATGTCTCCATATTTGAAATATTTCTCCAATGATGTTTTGTCCCTCTCAGCTCAGGTTAGCACTGACAGGGAAGGTTGAATTAGTATACTTAAAAAACTAAACCTAAATGGATGGATGACTGGTGAAATCTCTGATGTGGTCTGCTCCTTCTACTTCTTTCTATGTACTAGTGTTGTCCTAATCTATTATGTGGCAATGAAGAAATAATAATAATAATAATAATGACTGCATTTATATAGCGCATATCCCCGCTTGAAAGCAGGCTCTATGCGCTTTAC
>JAUKPP010268263.1:0-21358 GCA_032273245.1 Phyllaplysia taylori
GTAAAGCGCCTAGAGCCCAGTACGGGGATTGGGCGCTATATAAATCTACTCATTATTATTATTATTATTATTATTATCATCAAGCCTGGCGTATAATAATAAACATGCTTTTTTCTTTTAGGAGTGTTAAAGAGTTGTAGCTCGTAGCCTTGGTTGCTTTTGTTTTTAACTGCGATTTGTCCAGTGATGTTTGGTGTCACATTACTGCTATTCACTGCGTCGGTGCTGCTCTGCAATCAATATTTCTCACTGTCTCAGGCAGTTTCTGGTTTAGACAGGGCACTTTAGGGTGGGAGAGAGAGGAAAGGAACAGCCATTTGGGTTTTAATGTTAATGATGTTTGTCAGTCAAAGCCGGCTCAGGGCCACTATTGCTTGTGTCTAGTCTAGATTGCTGTTTCGCAAATTAGATAACAGAATTGAGTAGACTGTTCCGTCGTTGCCCACCCACTGATGCAGTAACTACTTTTAACCAATGTCATCAACCGCTCCATGTAACAACCACATTTGACCAACGCCTGCCATTTCTTTTTACAGCCTAATTTTAGAAATATGAAATCTATTTCATTGAAAAGTCCCAACTTCAATATGCAAAAAAGAAACCACACTCTTCCTATCCCCTTTCCTCATCTAGTGACATGTCAAAAAGATTTGAGTCAGTAGAAAGAAACTTTTTAGGCAATGTATATGGGGAAAATTTGTCAAGGGGGGAGCGGGAGGACTCTGTTGTGACAAGTTTTCACTTTATTAAAGGCACACTGGACTGTCTGCTGTGTATATTTTTTTAATACTACGGTGCATCTCTTTTGCCAGAAAGGAGACTAAAGATGGAGGGATGGGGATCCAGTTTATTTTCATTGGTGTTGTGTCTTAAGTTTTGAAGCACATACCTATTATCTTGCACTTGAATACCACCCCAAAGAAATATCATATTTATCTCTTCTGTTATTCTGAGTTATGTTAAAAAATTTGCTGAGTTAGCATTGCCAGCAAAGGAGTTAATGGTGCAGTAACGTTCTTTCAGCATCTTGAAATAGTCTAAATAATCTGCAGGCATTTCTTACTTTCGTGTGATATGAGACTGGTATCAATGTCTGCAGCATCATTTTTTTTTCCAATAGAATCTTTAAGTAATCATTACATTGTAAAAGTAGAATGGCAAATACAGTCTAACCTGCTCTAGCAAACACATGTCCAAGACGACCACCCATACAAGTGACAACTTCTCACTTCCCCCCTTGATTTTTTTCCTATATAATGACACTGTCCAAGACGACCACCTGTCCAACGCAACCACGACCGTCCTATTTTATTTACCACCTCTCGACTATGTGCGTAAGAATCTAAGATGAATGTGTTCTTTTTATGCTTCCCCCAGCCCCCATCTTTGTTTGCAACTTTTTAATGTTGCTTAGTTTTTTCATCTCATGTGGTTTCAAAAGTGTCTTGTGTATTGAGTCAGAATGATTTTGCATTGTCTGAGGTCCTAATTTGCCGTGTATTTATTTGTTTCGAAGGATGTGACAGCAACTGATTATTCACAATTGCAAGATCTCCTGTTTGTTTCTTTTTATAGAGGCTGGAACTAATTAGTTTCTCTATTGAATTATCTGAATATCAGTTCACCGTCTTGGTTGCTCAATTGCAGAAAGTATCATTCATTTCTTTTTAACATTTTTCTTAAGAAACTTAACCGTTTTTGGTGTGGGTTGTTGACATCTGGAGACCATGCAAGTTGTTACATTACTTTTGACAGTCACGTAGTCATTATTCATGATTTTTTCCTGGGTTACATGATCTTCCCATCTTTGATTGAATCAAACCCATGGTTATGGAATTTACATAAGGTTGTGTTTAATCATCAAAAGCTACTTAAACTAAGTGTAGTTTTGTGCTCTGCTTGGAGTGTAAACTGAAAAGATGTCTATGTTTGCAATTTTTCTTTATAATCAGTGATATATGTTTGATTATTTATCTGACTGATATAGCTTTCTATGCCTTGGGGTCATGTATGTTTACAAAATTTCAGTTGTGATCTAAGAAGATTCTTCAAATTTGTGTTTGATAGCTAAATACTCAGTATTGAACACATTTACTTTGATGAATGATTTCATTTTCTCATTTCAGTAGTAGGGTCTATTTAGGCATAATGACTACTTCTTTGTTTTTTTTCTTCTTATTGCAGTGGTTTCAGGAAAAGCATCAGCAAGTTGAAGCATTTGACTTGCAGCTCAGAAAGTTACATTCCAGTATAGAAGCTCTCTCAACACATCGCAGAGGTATGATCTTATACAATATATATTCTTTAGCAAACACATATATTCAAAATGAGTTGTAAGTCACATTTTGGCTGTGTAGAGTTAATGGTATCACACCATTGGTTGTTTTGCATAAGGGCGAATAATACAAGAATTGTAGTGGCGTATTTGCCTCATGTCACCGACATGAAAGATTGAATTCCCTTTCATGTGGTGAAAAATTATCTTGCTATCTCAATTAGATGTTGAGAATCAATGGTTTAAAGCCCTTTATCACACTGACAAGGGAGAAGAACAGCTTTAAAGTTGGGCGTCGTCTTCTTGACAGTCACTTTGAAGCAAACCCATGTAAGTTTTGTTCTGAGGCTTTAAGACACAAGGGGACCAAGTCTCCCCATTCTACAGTCAGAACATTGAAATCAGAAACCAGTTTCAGTTACAGCAGTAATATCAAAATTGATTTTTGAACACCAAAACCGAAGTTACGAGGCTTTTTCTTCACTTAAGGACCTGCGACTTATACGATTCATTTGTACAGATTGTAAGATGTATAGTCATTTAGACATAAATCAGGACTGTTTAATTAACCTTTTTTTACCGGCTCCACAGTTCTTCTCATTGAGATACTCTGCCCATGATTCATCTTTTTAAATGTAATAATTTCATTCAGAAGGTTTTTTTGTGTCAAACTATCTTCTTGAGTTACATTGTAGACCTCTCTGGTTGGTAGTAAAACAAGAAAGCTGAGAGGATGTGTCAAAGTAAAGAGGGCACTGTGTGATATCCTTTTGTTGAAAAATGTCCCTTTTTCTGGAGTTCCATATCACTTTTGTTTTCCCCAGAGCTGAGTACAAGCACAGCAACTTTTGCCAAAAGTGCAGCCATGCTGGGCAATGTGGAAGAACACACAGCCCTGTCGCGAGCTCTGTCCCAATTGGCGGAGACGGAGGAAAAGATTGAGGTGCTGCAAAAGGATCAGGCAGAGGCAGACTTTTTTGTGATGGCAGAACTCATGAAGGACTACGTGTCTCTCATGCAGGCTGTCAAGGTAGGTCACATCATGCACTGTGTATAAGAGAAGCCCCACCTATTTTGTGGGAGCTTCTGATGATATGGTTGTAGAAGAGAGCCAGATGATGTAGGAAAAGTCTACAAATACCCGGTCATTGCCAGTGACAAAAGAGCCAAATAATCTAAAAATGAGGTTTGATTCTTTGTCCTCTGTAGAATGTATAAAACTGTGGTACTGGTAATTGTTACTGTCAGCTCTGGTGGGATACTCTCCTACTTCTATCAAATAGTTACTATTGTTCTAATCAGCTTCACTCTCACTGATGTTGCCTGACAGAGGTGAAGGAAGAACCTTAAATTCAGCATAAGACTTTAAAGAAATTCTGCCATGATTATTCTGCATCAAAGTCCAATGTCTTACCAGTGAGGCATTTGGTTTATCACTTTCGGGAGAGCATTTCTTTTTTTTTTTTATGTCTGAACAAACTTTTCTGTTGCCATAACCGTCATAAAAATAAGTATCAGAATGAAGCATGGTTTACTCCTGCATCAAATGCTCATTCCACAAACTGTACCTCTGTATTTATGTGACTTTGTTCCAGGATGTGTTCCATGAGCGTATCAAGACATACAAGCAATGGAAGGAGGCAGAGACCACACTTGGCAAGAAACGTGAAGCAAAGGCCAAGTTTGAGATGCAGAACAAGCTGGACAAAGTGACTCAGGCCCAGGCAGAAATCACAGAGGTATCCATCTAAATTTTCACATCACAGGGTTTTTTCTACTTTTGCCAAATCATGTTTTTATTGTTTTGATTTTGTATTGTAAACCTGAAGAGGGTTTCTTTTTCCACATAAATTAGTTGCGTATAAGAAAGCTCTTAATCTGCGCTGTGGTGTAATAGCTCGTCTCTTAAAATGACCTTACAGTGTTGCTGGGGACGTAAAGCTGGTAACCAAACCAAACCATGTTATATTGATTTGAAGAATCAAGCCAAAATGATTTCATTTCATGGAAGAGCTTTACTTTCACATAAATTGGTTGTGTATTAGAAAGCTATCAAACAGGTGTTTTTTGAAAGGTATGACTGATAGAATAAGACAACAAGCTGAAATGACCCCCAAATGACTTGGGCTAATGTGGAAATACTGTAGCAACATCGTTTTACCTGGGTGCTTGTGCAAAGGGGCAAATATAAGAATTTCCACTGAGGGATGCTGGTTTTCATTAAATTGAGTGAATCTGTACATTTTTCTGGCTCTTTAAATCATCTGGTGTTATTTATTAAAATATTGTTGGTTATTGTTTGTTGGTTTCTGTGAGATCATGAGGTTGACACACCCACTTGAACACTAGTATAATTCACTACGCTTAGTTGGCATCCCTGCTGCCACCTGTATGGAGATAATGAGCACTCTAGGGATTTGTGTCATGGGAATGTGTGAACGCACACGAGAAGTATGAGTATGACTGTGTGAGTCAACAGGTTGAATGTATGTGTGATGTGGTCTTGGTTTGTCCATATGCATGACAAGTGGGCTATTCCAAACCTTGCTGTTTAATGATCAGGTGATAAATGCAGCAAATGTAGCAATGTCAACAGAAGCTTCAGATTATGAATGAATTTTCATGTTCATCATTGACACTGATCTCATAATCAAATGATTTGTTCTTTTTTCAGTGGGAACAAAAGGTTGAAACGGGGAAGGAAGACTTCTCAAAGATTTGTAAAAATATCAGGAAGGAGATGACTAGATTTGAGAAGTTGCGGATTAACGACTTCAAGAACAATGTGATCAAATACCTGGAGGTGCTGATGGAGAACCAGGAAAAGGTAAGTGGTCACCCTGAGGGAAGGGTCTCTGTCTCTATCCCATCTGCTTTCTTTAGGATACCTTTTTGTTTTTGAGCTGGCAGTTCTGATTTCTGGTCGACATGATTTCTTTGCTTTCCATGTTTTTAATATGATAATGAATTATGCTTTAAACTCACTTGTATCTACAACTTCTTTTTAGTCCTTCTCTCACTATGTTAATGAATCTTGCTCTACATATAACTTCTCAACTTTATGGATCCAGCAGTTGAAATCTGCTTAATTTAATTGCCTATTGCTTTAAATGAATTATAATAAGTTCTGATAATGTAATCTTGCTGCTTTCTGTTGTATGATATTCTCTTTATTGGAGTTTTCTATTGTTAGTACCTGAACATAGTAATTCTGTTATTGCATTCATCAAATTAAAAACCGTTTAAGCTTTTTTTTTTACATTCTTTTTATCTTTTATTTTCCTCATGCAAAATATTTAGGTTAACAAAATGATTCCATACAAATCCACAACAATAGATTGCATTTATATAGTGCATTTCCCCGCTCGAAAGCAACTCCTATGCACTTTACAATCATGTCCTTTTTACTCTCACTTTTCTTGTTTGAATGGTTTTTACAATACCCTACTGAAGACTAGAAGGAAAACTCGTCAGACAGCCAACTTAAAACTAACCAGCAAGGATTTGAGTCAGGATCACCCACTCTGAAAGCAATTGTCAAAAGGTCGTGATGCATATTCATTTTCAGCATGCATCATAGCAGCCTGTCTATAAGTTAGGACAGGACTTGTGCATTCCATTTAGTTAAACATACTACTTTTTTTTTTTATTGTCGTTATCTACATTGACATTGACCAATCTTATTTATTCTGCCATTTCAGCTCATCAAGTACTGGGAAACTTTCCTGCCTGAGGCTAAAGCAATAGCATAGAATTCTGAGCAAAAGCTGTGTAAAAGAACTGTATGATGCTTCAGTCTGTTTCTTTTAAGTTTCCAGTTCATTTTTTGTTGACGCATTTGTCCTCTCTTTGTACATCCACATTTTGGTGCGTCGTTTGCGTGCACCAGCATATCACTGGCTGTGTAAGCTAATATACACCTGCAGGCACAAACATTGTCACCCGAGGGTGGTGCTGAGCTGTTAATCACAAGAGAGCCCCAAGTGTTGATTGTACTTCATATTATAAGCTGAGACAATGCTCACTCTTTGATGAATGAAGTGATGTGTGAGAAGTTTGTTCCCATAAAGGATGTTTATTTATAGACAAACTATTTTTCTTTCAATTATTTTCTCAGAAATGTCTTGGTGTATCTATGTGATTGTGAAAATGATTGTGCGAGATACTTTGGTTTGTGTTTGGACTGCTTGCTAATTTTTAGTGTAATTTATGCTCTTAAGTTATTTAATTTTTTTTTTAATAGGCTTAATTTTTTTTTATTTCTTTTATTTTTTGCTGCCATGCAAAGAAATATCTCTTATGATAAGGTTGTTATTTCACTTTTCAGTCAATGTTTTTTACATTCTATGTTGGACTCTCCCGTTTTTTGTCACTAACACACACAACACACAATTTTTTGTTGTTTTACTGTCAGGCTTCAACAATGTGCAGAAAAAGAGACTGGTAAAACGCCAAGTCTTAAGATGGCAATGCATGTTATCAATTTTAAAAAAAAATTACATCTTATGGTTCATTAAGTTTTCTGTGTCCTTGGACCTACCCCATATTCTAATTATGTTCTTTTTGCCTAGTGTGATTAGTGTGAAGTGATCTGCCACAAAATCAGGCCATTAATTTTTCCTCTTTTTAAACAGGTTGCTCTTGAAGAAAAACCCATACCTATTACATAGGAAATGTTTTGAAAGCAATACGAGTTAATTTTCAAATCACTTCCATTTTCTGTTCAAACTTTTTTACTTTGTTGTCTCTAAGTTAGTGCATATTGTTAAACATTATGTGTTCTGAATGGAATGGGGCCACTAGCAGTTAGCTGGATGACTTGAATGAGCATTTGTTTGAGAGCTTTTGATGTTCATAAATTTTTTTAACGTTTACATTGTGATAATAAATAAAGTTTCCCTTCCCTTTCATCAGTCTTACATTGGTTGTTTTTTCTAGCTCTCAGTTTTCTGGGAACTGGATTAACCTGTTTCTGTTAAAAAACTGTTTTTTGCTCTTCACATTGTGTTTTTCTTGATTTTGCATTTTGGCGTTCAGGCAGTGATTGAAAAGGAATTGTTATACGTGTTAAGCTGACCATACTCCAAATAGACTAACTTGCTTGCACTTACCAGAAACTCGCTCACTTCACATTTGCCCAATGAGCAAAGTAAATAAATAATGAATCGCAGTGCAAGTGAAGAAAGGATGTAGCAATAAGTGAATGCTCTTATTGAATTGCATCAAGAAACTAATACCTTAATGGAGTGAAGAGAAGAAATATGCCTTGGGCACTCTCGTTTCAAACTTAAACCCTTAGGATCCAGGTGTTGGATTTGTATCTTGGAACCAGTTGCAACATGGTCATGTATTCTCCAATCTTTGATGTGTGCCTGCATAGCCACAAACAGCCAGGCTTATTGATAATAGTAAGCTACATGCAAATGGCAGAAAAGCAATAGTAAACAATTAATTGAATTGTTATGGTCATTCCACAAGTGCCTAAGTCGTTTTTTTTTTAGTAATTTCAGCTTATTGTCTCAGATCCCTGTACCTTATTCTATCAGAAATACTCTGTGAGAAAACCTCGTGCAGGGATAGATATTTTCTGTAAATTACGGAAATCAGTAATTTCGATTCATTTTGTCATTTCCGTAAGTGGGACCTGATATCTATTTTAATGGTGAGACATTCTACTCTGTGTACTAATCTACAATTGAATACATGTAAGTGTATTTCTCCAAATCTGCATAGCCCGGGCAAAGTTCAGTAAATTTTGGACTGATCACTTTCCATCCCTGCTCGTGTATGATAAATTTTCTAGTCCAAGCTTATGTTAAAGAAAAGCTCTTCCTGTTCACAAAGTAAATAGGTTTCTTTTGGTTTTCTCAAAACAGTAAAAATGTGACTTGGGCAAATGTGAAATTGACTACCGTTTTTTACAAAATGAGAAATAGAGAGACATTTCTATAGCCCCTTTATTTAGTGAAAAAAAGATGCCAATGATTTGTGCCTTGTGATAAGATCACTTGAAGCTCAGTATGTTTAGATTCTTCAAGTAGAAAAGGGTCTTTGTTAAAAAAGAAAATGGGACCTCATTGTACAAGAAAACAGATAATGCCTGTTAGATGTACATTGAAACTTGAGACGTTTTAAGTCTTTCTAAGTTGTGTATTAATAATGTGAGTTGACACTTGACATACACCAGTATCTCTCAGAACACAGAATGGTCCTGATTTATGTAACAACAAAAATGAAAGCACCATTACCGCACATCATATTATGGTCATTCGGGGTTAGACTATCCAATTTAACATTCGTCTCAGAAAGAACAGGGGTGGAGCCACTGCATATTATTTGTCCATCACATGATAGAAACGGTTGTTGGCAATGACGACCCGAATGGTTGTCATTATTTGTACATTTTTGCAAAAAGTCAAAAGACAGATTTGACTAATAAAGGTTATGTTTTCTTTACAATATTATTTGCACATCAGTGCCCATTTAGTATTCAGATTCTTTTAGAGGCATGACTTCAGTATTCGAAACTTGGGGTTTACAACACCCATGATGGAGCCTTGTACTTGTAGACTCGCACTTTTGGTAAATCATTGGTCTCAAATGGAATTGAACCTATGATGACTTCGGGGCTCTGAACAGGCACTTTACTGCTCTGTCATCATAGATACCACAGTATGTATGTACATTTGCTATTCTGCTGTTACCTCGCAATCTTCTTTTGTTCTGAGAGAGACCCCAGATGATCTTGGTGGGCTGGTGGTTATGGTTTCAGTCTCTTGAAAGTTAAAGTAGGATGTTGAGAGCAGGTTGTTGTGGAACTCGACAGGAGAATTATTTAAGGTCCAATTCCATAGTTGCGTACTGTATTTTGCAAATGAAGTACTCAAATGGATAGACAATGTTTGCTTCCTTATGTGCTCCAGTACGGCCTACATACATAATTGTACTTATGACTCATTAAGACAAGAAAATTAAAAATGGATAAATATAGTAATGATGGGGATGGTGACAGCTGAAGAAAAATTCACAAAGTATTAGAACGACTCATTTGGCTTTGCTTGGTTTTCTAATTTTACATTCCTTGCAACACTGTTAAGTCATTTAAGAGATGGGCTACTTCGACCCTGCCTCGGCCAGGGCTACCCAGACTGAGAGGGACGATTCCCAGCAGGAAAATGCAGATCGTACACAGGAGGGATGGAACTCAGGTCTCCTGCATGATACATGCTAGAAGAACCAAACACAAAGGTGCCGATGCGACACAGTGGAGAGCTGTCTGTACTGGCCTGTGGTCCTGGTTAAGCGAAGAGTACACCTAGCTAATGTACAATATTTATACTATGAGCTTATTTATTCAAAGTCCTTGGAAAGCTCTTCCGCTAGGTTTTAATATTTACACGTCACGTGTAGGCCTTTTATAGGTCTGAACAGGCTAGCTTTCAGAACGTGTTGAGCCTAGCTTTCAAGGTTGTGTTATTTTTTCTTGTGTGTGTGTGTGTGTGCGCGCGGGGGCATGAAACACACAATTACAAAGCAATTTGACCTTAGGGTATGTACGGTAGTCGTTAGTACATGCTTTGGTTTGGTTTGGGTTTAACGCCCCATGCAACTCTATAAGATCATTTACGAGGCGGGACCTCCGAATTTTACGTCCATCTCCGATAGGACGGGTAGTACATGCATGTAATTTCACAAGCTGCTATAGCTATATCAACGTGACATAATTTGTATAATATCAATTCTTTCCAGAAGATGCTTCCCAGAAATGTGTGATTACTGTAGGCTCCTATATATTTATTTATTTTCAGCATGAACCTCATTGCCCTGTTATTAGACTTCGAAAGCTAGAGACAAAAGAAGTCAAGCAAAAAAACATACTCCATACCCACCAAAAATAAAACAAAACAAACCCATCACGACAGTATTTGTAACACAACTTCGTTTTAATTATTATTCACACCTTGGGAAATATGCGAATAATTTGAAATACTTGTTTGAGGAATCGAAAGATCTTTAAAAAACTAATCCCCAATCGGGCTTTACACGAAACTATCTTTTGTGCCGGATGTTGTCTCTTTTGTCACCTTTCAACTTTCATTTTCCTTGACAGGCCAGTTCAGTGCTTTGTTGAGAGTGGGTAGTAACGCATACGTCCCAAAATGCTTTCCTCTACAAGATTTTGTCTGCGAGGCTCCTCCAGCTTGAAGAAAATACTGAATACTAGACTGTTGCAGACTAGTGCATCGTTGCAATCTAATGTTGCTGTGGTAAGTTTGTTGACATTCATATCAGATATCACAACAACATTTTTTGCACATTCACACTTTCGTCTTTATTTTATTATTAGTCAATACTCGAGTCAGAGTCTAGATTAGCACTATTATTACTATCACACACAAATTCCATCCATTCTTCTGTGCATATTCAGATTCAAATTTAAGTTCCAAGTTCAACCCACCAAGTCCAAGTCCAGGTTCTGAAACTCAAGTTAAGTCCATAATAATTTGTAAATTAAAATGTCATTCATTATTCATAATCATTGTCATTGTATCATTTGTGCTGCTATTTACGCCCAGTGCCAAATCTCGCCCACCTAATGGGAATCTAGTGTTAAACTGTGTATTCCTACGCGTTCTTATGTGGGCGAAAACTGGGGCAACCTAGTAGATCTAGATATATTGTCATCTTGATTGATGATTGAATTTAAAATTAAGTTCTTGTTGATAATGAGACTGAGAGTTGTTATCACTGCAATGGAAGCAGCAGTTAACTTCTCTCTCTGTGTGTTTAAAAAAAATTTAAGTGGCTATATTCTACATTGGATTTTAATTTTGGCCGGATCCAAGCAGATGGGGTCAATGGGACCAAAAGTCTTGCCACAACTAGCAGTAAGTAACACTGAGTAACAGATAAGGTTAGGGCTTTTAAAAGTAAAAATTTGTTTCTAAAAAAAAGGGGGAGAGGGGAGGGATCATGATCGAAACGAAAATTGAAATCACAAACTTGTGAGAGAAATTTGTTTTTAAAAAGAGAACCCCCCCAAAAAAAACAACAACAACAACAACAACAACAACAACAACACATGATCGCAGCAAGATTTGAACTCACAACCTACTGAAAACCAAGACACTACCAGTAAGCCACACATGCTTCGGACAAATGGAAGCTTCGTTCTATACTTACTTATATTGGTCAGGGATCCATCTAAGTACGACTAGACTTTCAGTGTCGCTGTACTTAAGCACAGCTAGCCTGTCGATGTTGCTGCACTCGAGTATGGCTAGCCACTTCGTAAATCAAATAGGGTTTTATAGTTAACTCTATATTAGATATCTGATAAATCGACACTATTGCTAGGGGCGGGCAATAATGGATTATGACTTTTCGATGCTCTACTGTACATAGTTACGCATTCAAGTTTTTCTGCATTACTATTAGGCCTGTTATGAAAGCGCAATGTGAGAGGAGAGGAGTGTAATAGTGCAGAAATACCATTGATTTTTAGTTTTAGACCTAAACCTGGGCTCCTATTACTACCACATGCTGCTCTGGATCTAGGTATAGATCTGACAGTGTGTGTGTGTGTGTAGGTGTAGATCTACTTGTAGCAATGCTAAACTAAACTTGAATAGTTTTGGGCAATTGCTTGTAAAAGTGTTAGAGCTTTAAATTTCTGTCCTCTCTCCTGTAAAGTTTTGAAATTTTCATCTCAACCCAGGGATAGACTTGGCTAACACATTACAGCAGTCTCCTCACAAGTGTCTGCTATGAGTTGGTAGGGAAGCTATTGGGACTGTTTAGAGATTATACAGGGAAAATCCAAGTGTGCCTCGAACAGTGACTGCTAGTACAGGTGGTTGCTATGGAGACGTGGCTGCCAAGGCAGGTTCGACTTTATTTGATTCTAATATATTTTGATTCAGAGTAACATTTTCTGACTTACAGGTTCTCTCTGGTGCTGGTGTCTACGATGGAAGTGAAGTACACGAGGCATCAGCGTGAGTAATGTTCTGTCAGTGCTTTCATTTGTGCTGCCAAAAGGGTTAATTAAATTTTTCATAGTGCTTGCCTTACAACATGAAACATGTGTTTTCTTGTTATTTGATGTCTTGATTTAGAAGTATATGACATTCCAGAAAGAACAATTTATAAACCCATAGGTGTATTAAGAAATTTATAGGGGACGGCGGCTGAGTGCTAAGTGCTAAAGCGTGCAACCATGGGTTAATTTTTTTTACAAAATTTGAATGGCTACATCCCCTATCCTACAAGAAATGGATGTCAAGCCTCATAAATGACCTCATGGTGTTGCAAGGTCGTTATATATCTAAAATGGCCATATAGGCTTAATGATAGTTAAACCTCTCCTTTGATTCATTAGTGAAATTGCATTTCACTTAATATGTATATATATAATTAATCGGCTAAAACTGCTGGGGCTGGCGCCTCTATAAATAACCCACTCCTTACTACTACTAGGTGATTGCCTGTGTTTCAGGGTCTGGGTGCATCTGAGTAGAGCAGGTGCGGATGTTTCCATGTTTGCCCCAGATGTCTCTCAGATGCATACGATTGACCACACTCAAGGGTCACCAACAGAGGAGAGTAGGTCAGTACTGTGGTTATTTTGTTGAGTTTGGTTTTGTTTACAAATATCACTTTCATGCAAAGTAGGTATTAGAATTTTCTGTTGGCCACATGCTATCATCACAAGATTGATCCATAAACAATAAATTTCTGTTTGGGTAATATCGCAGAGATGGGTGTTTCTTGTCTTGCTGTAAACTGCTATTTCTTTTGCTGTGCTTTGAGTGTATTTTAAATTTCCTGACATTTGGAAATTTCTTTTTTCTTTTCTTTTTCTTTATAAAAAGGAATCAAAGTTTGTAATTTGTATTCCCGTTTAAATGCTTTATATCTGTAGTCATGACTAGCATGGAGGAATTTGTTAAAGTCCTTTGATTTGTTTAATTATTCAGTAGCAAAAAAAAGTTTGCATATCAGAAATGTCTTTTAAATGAGAAAACTGAAATTAGTGTGAGTGAGTTCTTTATTATTTCTACAGAAATGTGTTAAAAGAATCAGCGAGAATCGCTCGAGGCAATGTGAAGCCACTGACAGATTTACAAGCAAGTGGCTTTGATGCGGTGATATTTCCTGGTGGATTTGGTGCTGCCAAGAATTTGTGAGTGAAAAACAAGAACAAAATTACCGCTATGCTATTTATTGATCTGTGAGAAGAAATTTTTATGAGTTTAACATTTCATGTGGAATAGTTTAAAGAGTTTTAAGTAGGCCTACACATTAAGCTAGTAAATCAAACTTTAGAATACAATATTCATTCAGTGTCTCACTGACTACAATAAAGGCCATTCAATTTTTGGGCACTGAGTCTCCTTTCAAGCAGTACGCTTTTGTTTGAAGAAATGATCCTGGGAAGAGTGAAATGAAATTCAGAGTAAGCTTGGATTCAAAGCAAGACTTACCTTATTGGCCTAGTCAGTTACTAAAACTCCCCAGTTTTCTCATATTTTTCAAAAGGTGAAAAGGACAGAGTGAACATTTGGTGCATATTATTGCTCTGTTTGAATATAACAAAGGAAGTATGGGGGTGGTGGGGGGGTGGGGAGGTTAGAATTTTCTGTTTGTAAGTTGCTATGTCCTCAAGTTTGTAAAAACTAGGATCTTTGTATGGAAATGGTCCTAAGAAGAGTAGTCCTATCAAACAATTACCTTTTGTTTCATTTCTCAAAAGATCATAAAAGAGTAAAGATCCCACACTTAGGGAAAATTGTGACCTGGAAATGAGTGGCGCCACCAAGCGTCGGGTAACCTTATCATCTGATCGAAGTGTAAACAAACGCAGTGAAATGCCCGCCGCTTGGAGCACCGATGTGCACTGTGGGACACTTTTTCTACTAGACAGAAGAGAAGAGTGCCCTTTGGAGGCGCCACTCATTTCTGGGACTCATGTATTAGTAGACGGAAGAGAAGAATGTTCCATCTTATTCCCTTTTACAAAGTTTTATTCTCCCACTTAACTAGGATCAGAGCGTAGTCTGAGAAAGAGCAATGGATCACTTTCCATTGTTGCAAAGACTTAAAAGTGCAAAAGTGTGGGATTCAGTTTCTCAGCTCAGTTCCTCTTCTTTTGATAAATTCCTGGTTCCTTTTTGTATTTTCTCGTTGTGCAGATCTTTGTTCTCTTTCTTCAATTTAAAATGTGCAGTGCAATTACAGCTTATGCTTTATGTATATTTTGAGAGGCTTTCCGGAAATATCATTTATCGTTTCCTTTGAAGGTTACAATGGCTAACTTTATCAAATTTTTGTTCTCTTCGTATTTAAACCTCAAACATTAGTCCTAAAGCTGTCATGGCAACATTTTTAGGGATAAATTGACTATTTATGATATTACTGGTTAAAACAACACTAGATGTGTCAACTTTTGTTCAACGCAATGTTTATCTCTCTTCACTGATCTGGGCAGAGAGAACTCTACATGTCAACATGTCAAACTGAAACTTTCAGTATCTGTTACTTAGATTTTTTTTTTAAAATTGCATCTTTAACACTTTTTTCTTGCTTGTTGTCTTTCTTTGCAGGTCAACTTTTGCTGTTGATGGGGCAGATATGAAAGTGCAAGCTGATGTTGAAAGAGTTCTGAAGGAATTTCATTCTGCCAAGAAACCAATTGGGTAAATCATAAATCACTGAATCTTAGATTACAATTTACAATGCGCTTTTTCTCTTAACGAATAGGGTAAATGTCAGAGTTTCTAGATCACACATTTTGTAAAATTTAACATGTTGAAACATGTGAGACTTATTAAGTTGGATGTTTAAATGGGTAAGAACCTCACAAGTTCCATCTTGCACTTTTACATTTGGGATGAAAGCTATTGCCTTGGTATTTAGACCAAAGAAATGTAAAAGATTTTAAACTTTGATTTTTTTGTTCTTCCTGTAAAATGAAATATAATGCCCCCAGAAAGCAAGAAAAATGTATAAAGTCGAACCTGCTCTAGCGACCACCTGTACAAACGACCACTTCTCACTTCCCCCTTGCGTTTTTTTTCTAGATAATGACACTGTTTAAGACGACCACCTGTCCAATGTGACCGTGACCACCCTATTTTACCGACCAACAGCCACAAAAACCTGCCCAAAACGACCACGTGATTCTCATTTCACCCGACACGTTGCCACAATCATGGGTGCCTTTCACTGTAGACGAATGAGGAGTCCTTGTTCTCGCTGCCAGTACCCAATCTTTTCATTAATCGCTGTTAGAATTATTAGCCCCTCCTATCATGTAGCCTATGCTCACTGACCAGCAATGAACATTGGCACAGTTTGCGCCTACCCTCGTTGATCAATGGGCAACAAATTTTCAGCTGTGATGAGTGGCCTGCGACCATCTTAATCCATTCCCCTGTTGTTATTAGCCCCTCCCATAATACGCAATACAGTTTGATTCTTGACTGACACGAAGTGAAGGCAAAGCCAGTGGCCCCTATGTTTACCCAGTCAGTAACAACAGACTTGAGACAGAGGAGTTGCTTGTTTGTTGAGTGGCGACAGCACATTTCTTTGTCTCCTGCTCCCCTCTTCCTGGCTTTCTGTCTCCTTTGTCTGATACATTTTGAACATCAAAGTACAAAGCCGAAACCAGCCCTACCCTCTCCGAAAGGATAAAAGCTGAAATATTTCAAAACATCCCACGTGTGTTGGTGGTGTGGGTTTTTTCACTTCATATTCATCTGAGGGGAAGGAGGGGAAAGGGTTCAAGTTCTACTTTTGCTTCACATTTAACTGACCTGTCCAAGACAACCACTTTTCTCTGGACAATAAGTGGTCTTCTTGGGTAGTTTCGACTGTATTTTCATGTTGTGAACGTCCCTTTATAAATTCTGTTTCATGCAAGCACTTCACTTGGTTGTTTCCCCCCACAGACTTTGCTGTATTGCTCCTGTGCTGGCAGCCAAAGTGATATCAGGCTGTGAGGTGACCATGGGTTCTGATCAACCAGAGGGTGACAGATGGCCCTTCTCTGGTGCCTGTGGTGCTGTAGAAGGCCTGGGATCCAAGCATGTGAACAAGAATGTCAATGTATCCTTGAAAAAGATCAATCACCAACCTAAATATTTTCAAAAGACATCTTAAAAAAGCAAAGCAACGTTGCCCGGATTTTGCACATCTGGAAAGCGCTGGCTGCCGATCAGCAACTTTTTACTGGTTTTTAACCTGGCCGCACATCTCCGAAATTAATAATAACCCCATAGAAATTGGTATGCTGATTTAGATCAACTCTTCCTTGTTCTTGTGGTGCATTCAGATCTAAAATCCGTTGATTCTTCGCAACGCTATGAGCAGGGAAAGAGGACACTGTTTGCGCGGCCTTGCACGTGGCGCTAGGGTCTGGCAAGGAAAATTTAAGTAGTGTGTACGGGAAATGATGTCAGCGCTGTGACTTTGAATGTATTGTCGTGAAATTTCGGCACAAATCAGAAAAGATGTTGATCAATCTATCAGAGGGTTTTTAAGCTTCGCAGCGTCAATAGTTTTCGAGTTATCAATCAACAAAGTCTGTGCTTAGTCTCTCACAGCTCGACCCTCTGCAGCGGAAGCTGAACCCTCTGCTGCATAGGAGATAAAAGATCTTTCCATTCGTGTATTTGGTAACTGTGTACGATAAACCGATCAGTTACAGTTTAACTTTTAGTATGCACGAATCGCAGTAAATGACTGTCGACTCAAAGCACCCTGCCATCATTGAGTAGCCGTGACGCTCTCTCCGTCAGCAGCCAATCAGCGCTTCTGCTTTTTACTCTCTTCTGCTCAGCAGCCAATCACCGCATGACTGCTGGGCTAAACTTAGAACCGAACCAGGACTCTTTCTCTTGGTACAGAAATTCCTCGGGTATCAGCCTGCGCGTCTTAGCCATACCCTTGGTTCGCGAGTAGTCAGAAAATAGCGGGGTGATTTGACGCCGATTTTCACCAATTAATCCGTCATAACTCGCTTATTTCTTGATGGATTTCCAAAATTCTTAAAGGTTGCTTTGCTACTTAAAGCTCACCTGTCTAATAAATATCACTGTCCTGTCCTATTTTAATATGAGGTCGTGCTATTTTGGGTATGCCTTTTTCTATACATATTTTTGCCAACTATGTACCGG
Source organism: Phyllaplysia taylori (assembly GCA_032273245.1). Taxonomy (NCBI): domain Eukaryota; kingdom Metazoa; phylum Mollusca; class Gastropoda; order Aplysiida; family Aplysiidae; genus Phyllaplysia; species Phyllaplysia taylori. Next base: position 17,458 of record JAUKPP010268263.1, read on the forward strand.
TACTTTAACTTATGCTGTGCATGCGTGCTAGTCTTAGTAAGTGTGTTTCCCTGTGTGTATGTGTGTGTGAGGCTATTTGTCTATTTGCATAAGAGTTGTGTGTGTTATAGTGTGTGTATGAGTGAATAATTTCTATGAGAACGAACATTGATTGTATTTTTGATGTAAATCGCCTAGAGCCCAATACAGGGAGTTGGTGCTAGATAAATCGACTCATTTTTATTGTTGTTATTATTATTGTTAATATCTGTAAGACCAGTGGAAACAATATTCACACTATTTATCTGGGCTTCAAAAAAATTATTTTCAAAACAATTTCTGACATAAACATGTCATTTCTTTTCTATGAAAAATAATTTATAGGTGTTTGTCTTGTTAGCTTGAGAGAGTAATTTATGGCATGAGGCCCTATATGGCAACCAGAATTTTTTTTTTGAAAACTCCGAGATAAAACTGCTGTGTTCTTGTCAAGATGTATAGTTACTTATCCTTGACTTTTTTCAAGGAAGTCCACACTGATGAGGCCAACAAAATTGTGACGACACCTGCCTACATGTGCCAGACAGCTGTTCATGAGGTTTTCGATGGCATTGGAGCTATGGTCAAGAAAGTCCTCACTTTGATCAAGTGAAGGAGTAATCAACAACCGCCTTGATATAGTGAAGGAAAGGATGATCTTTGTTGTAACATTTGGAAATTGAAAGAAAATTTTGTTGACAAGAATAGATTGATGTAATGTACATATTAAAAGAGACATCAAACAATTCACATGAGACTGAAGAAACAGACAAATAAAAAAAATGCTCAAAACAATATGGCATTGATTTGTTTTGTTTATTTACAAATAGTTTTTTACATAACATTCCATTTTTGTCCTCAATGAGGCCATTCTAAATGTGGACATTAGTAACATGTATATGGGAGATTTCTAACAACTTTCCTTCTCTTCAACTACTTTCATTCCTTGATCATTCACAATGTAAAAAAAGACTCATGCACACTGATGCACAAATACCCTTTCTTTCATCGTTTACCACTCTCTCAGCTCAGTAAAATTTCAACACTGTGTTAAATATTTTAGAATCCATTCAACAAAATTCTTAGAGACGACTTTCATTTATTCACCTTTGTCCTTTGTATGTCAATGAATTTGCTATGCAGGGAAATAGAGTGGACATTGTTCATTGAACCCCGATCTCCTCGCAGTATAATAGTTTTTGGCTCAAGAAACATGAAATTAAAGAATTAAGTGATGAAGGTGTGGATTGATGAATGAAATGGTTGTAACATGTGTATATATTGTAGACTGAAGTAAGAATTTGCATCCAAAATCCAATAGTAAATCGTCAATCAAGGTAAAATAGATTTTCTTGGGGAAACTTCTGAAAAGTGATTCTGTTGTCACACATGCAGCAAGGTAGTAAAACCTGGCATACTATCTTTGGCCTCCTGTTGTATAAGGCAAAAGAAGTAACTTCTGTCTTTTGTTGTGTCTAGCAGTCTAAAAAAAAACCCAACACATTCAATTATAATTTCATAAGTTTGCTGCTGCATAGCATAGTATACTATACTGATGTACAATTTATATTGTCCTTTATTTCTCTGCTGGTTCAGGCTCTTCGACAGGTTCTGGTAGGACTACATGAATCTTATTTATTCTTGACAGCATGTTGTTCTCGTAATTCCTCATCTTCTGTTCCACGCCAACCTGAAATACACAAACAATACATATTTAATATTAATATATAGGAAAAATCAGTGAATAACGATAGGCCTTCAGAAATATTCTTTTTCAGTTGACATTAAAAACTGAAAGACTTTGTCTCTTGAAATTATATTCTGGGGAATCTCTGTTTCCTTACAAGTTCATCAAATATTGATATAGCCATACAATACCTAATCTAAAAAACACACTTTTAGTCACCTATACCAGTATCTTGATTGACGTAAAACTGGGATACAAACGTCTTTTCTGGTTTTTTTCTTTTTCATTTGACAGCAGTGTAGATTCTACTCACAAGGTCAGAATCAGTATGACTCTCACTATTGACACTCCAACATACCAGCATCTGTGGTGTAATTTTTAGGGTCTTCACCAATCACACAGGACATGATTTCGAGGCCCATGTGGGGCAGTTCCATTGAGCACATCTCCCTTTTGCTGCTGGGACAGTGGCCCTCTCAGCCTGGGAGGACCTGACGACAGGCAAGGTCGAAGTAGCCCGTCCCTTAAATGGCCTTTCAGTCTGAATCTACTTTCGTGATGTATACGAGGAAAGAGGAAAGTGAAGGGCTAATACGGGCACACAAAGAAACGTCTGATGAGTACGAAAACCTGGACAGACTCACCTGTAAGTTCTGCATAATCTCTGTGGAGACATCCTCCACTATTGATCGCACATCCTCGGGCGTGAGCTTGCTGAAGAGGTCTTTTACTTCAGGTGGAAGATCCACTTGGATTGGCGTTGCAGGTTTCTCCTCGTCCTCTCCTGCCTTTCCTTCCTCCGTTGACTGTGATAAGGAGTAAACATTACGACTTTTAAAGTACCGGGGTAATCATTGGTTTTGGTTTTACACCCCTTGCACTATATGAGGCCATATTAGAGGCGAGACTTTCACTTTATGTTCACCTCAAACTCCGAAGAAACGGAGATCAGAGCCTTGAAATCTCCGAAAACTTTCTGAAACATCCATGGATTCGAACTCAGGAGCTTTGCATCTGTAATTGGGTGCTTTACCACTCAGCCACTGATGCCCCTACCTCCCCCCCCCCCCCAACCCACCCCCCAAATCACACATAATTAATTAACCATTATTCAAATGATGTATTCATTGTCAACAAGGGCCTACCTATCAATATCATTTCTTCATGCCCTATGGTTGCAATAAGTCAATGAGTTTTGAATAATTGTTCTTCATATTTTATGTAATGGAGACATTCAGTGACTATTTAGACAAAGCTGTGCCCCACTTTTGTGATTATGATGTGATACATTACTACATGTACTTATACTGAAATTATGAGATTAAAAAAAGATCAAAACTATACTGATATTATTGGAAATACAAATTGGGATATTGTATCAAAGTTAAGCTAGAAACACATTAATATAATCAATTTGATACAATGTGGCAAAGCTCCCTGTCCAATGTTTCAATGGCAATGTTGGTGGCAACTGTACAAAAATATTCAGGTTACGAACCTGGGGTTTTGTTTTTTTACTTACTGAGATGCTGGGTGTTGGGATGGAGAGGAACTCCTTCAAAGTGGCCTCTGATATTCCTTCATCCAGTGGTGGGGGGAAAGGCGTTTCTGCTGGTATGGGGACTTCCACAGAGAGCTGGAAAAGACATTAAATACAGGATAAATACAGCAACTCATAAAGTGTAGTGTCAGTGTCATAGGCCTACCGGCTATCAAATTAGGAATACATTTATTTGGTCATCCTTTTAAGAGAGCGGAGACGACTCCCAATTTCATGTTCCTGTCAGATTCTCTATTAGTCCGGAACTAAAAATCGAGACAGCCCAGCAGAGAGTTGGGGTTCCTTGCAGAGCAGCGATATCGCTATGACGTCAATGGTGGTAGCTATATCTAGTGCACTTGATGCTGCCCCCGCCCGCCCCTGTGCATAGTACCGGTAGTTGGATATTTGATTTTTGCCTCCTGTTGTATCCAAGTTCGGGCCTTTCCTCGCCCTGCTAAACCCAAGCACAGGTAATTGAGTTTACATAGGAAAAAAAAGGGGATTCCGGTAAGGTCCCACTGTAGGGATGGTCCGGCTGTAGTGGGTGCCGCTACAGACATGTTCTACTGTATAGTCCATACAGTCGACTCCGGATAAGTCGATGTCCTCGGGGGAGGCAGAAAAGCATCTACTTATCCGGAAGATCGACTTAT
>JAUKPP010268264.1:0-11386 GCA_032273245.1 Phyllaplysia taylori
TACGCTGTGATTGTAAAGCGCCTAGAGCTTATTGGGATTTGGCGCTATATAAATGACCTTTATTATTATTATTATTACTATATTAGCTTAAAACAGTTCAGATCTAACTATAAGAAATAACAATGTTGCTTAGAAGTAAACAAAGTGTAATGATGAAAGTTACCAAATTCCACTTGTTTATTTTCTAACATTAAGTGAATCTGACTTCTTTCAATTACAAATAACTCAATTTCTAATTTCAGCATGTCCCAATAACACTAATGTCATGTGAAATCTTTCAATCTAACTTCCATGCCTAACAACAAAATGTATTGAACACAAATTTTCTCATGTGAATAACAACAATAATTCCAGCAACAGTTGCAAAAATACAAGATAAAAATACACCACATCCCCCAAGCAAGGAAAAAAACACCAAAAACAGTCTCAAGTTCCAATACTAAAAGATGTCCTGTGAAACAAAATCATTGCTCCTCTCATCTTCCATTATCAGGGATGCACCACACTTGGAAATAGAAAGGACAATGTAGTAGTTTGTTTACATTTTTATGTGAAAAAGAAAATACCTGTGCACTTATCTTACTTAATACTCTTTCTTGTTGCATTCATAAGTTTTGAAGCCTATATGGTTCAAATAAATTGAATGCATGTTAATGGAATGGATTAACATTTTTTTCAAGCACTGAAGTTATAAAATATTTCCTCAATCTATTTGGAAAATCCAAAAAAAAAGAGAAGAATAAAACACAAATGTCTATTTCGTAAGATATGAATTCAAAGCTTGCTAGGCATTATTCCTTTTGGCAAAAACAATTTTAATCATCTTTTTATTGCTCTACGATGGTTCTTAGCAGTCCTCTTTGGTATACCAGTGTGCTGTTTTGATGCCAAGACCTAAAAAGGGCCTTGTTCCGCTAACTCATTTTTAAGTACCCCAGATAAAACTTTAATAGCCAGTGAATGATGTGCAAAAAAACGTTTACTTTTATCTCTTACCGTTTAAGAGTTATTCCAGTTTAGAATCAATTAATATAAAAAGGAACACCCTGTATATATGTCTTTTATTTTCCCCAATAACATTAAGTACACAAAGTACAATAAAACTATAGAGTTTGGAGCAAAACAATGAATATGTGCAGCCCTTAAATCATTGTACCTTACATAGCCTTACAAATGAGCATCACTGCACTGTTAAATGCTGATTCCTCAAACAATATTGTTTTGCACAGGATGGCTGAAAGGTAGGCAGATAAAAAAAGCGAGCAATGAGTAGTAAGGTGAAAGAGCATAGAACACTATTATTGATCAGAGGAACAAGCCGAGATACTTCGGGTACACTCAACCAGTCTCAAGTGAATGCTAACTTCGCACTATCGAATGGGAAGGTTAGAAAAGATGCAAGACATGTTCTTCTTGATATTACAAACTTAGATCTTCACATGTATATTCTATGAATATGTTTCAATGCAAATCACACTTTCATCTCCTAAATAAAATCATTTCTCTATGTGTCTCAATAAAATCAAAATACATTTTCTAAATAATCCAAATACAGTTGGAGATCACCACTACGTTTGCACATTTTGTTTCACATTAGGCTTGAATCCCAGCTAAGGCGCCTTGATGGAGTAAAAATTCAGGTTTCCCCACATATCTAGCTTCATTTTAAAGATGTTTCAAAAGTTACAAAAATGCAGTTTCATCAAATCGACTACCTACCCACAGAAAAATGTTCCCTCAGAGAAGCAGATCTATATAGTTCTAGTAACCTTGCAATCCTTAAATTACACTGAGTATACCTTTGACATTCATTTATGAGGGTTCTTGAAGTATATTGACGCAGTGCCTCCGCAGATCATTACACTTTTTCCATCCAGTGAGGTCTGTGAAGAACATTACTCAACTACAACAATAAGTGCTATTTGCCAGCACTGTCAAGAGTTCAAGACAGGGCAACAACAATACAGTTAACACCAATGGGTAATTTGAACATCTTTAAACCCCGAGAACATGTGTCAAACTGCTGTCTTCTTTGAGTTTCCCTTGATGAGAAAAATGCGGAGTTTAATTGTCAGTGCCTGAGACAACTCGCACTGTCAAAAAGGGTTTGCCTTTTGCTTGGTGGGGAAACTTGTACAACAAAGCGTATATGCATTTCGTATGAAAATTTCTCAGAGTCAATAATAAGAAAATTAAACAAATCAAAGCTAACCTAGTTAGAATAAAAAAACTGATTGAAAGAAGCTAGCAAAAGATATCACCATAACTCTGAGAGCAGGCCTATATGATGCTCATCACATACTGATTTGCTTCATATTTAGATAGAACATGTTGCATAGGCGGACCTACGATAAACTTTACAAAACTGTCAAAATTTAACACCTAACCACTAAAACTAACATGTAGAAATTTCACAAATAGTCTACTGTGTTTCTTCAGGCAAGGGGAATGAGGTTAGAGAAGGGAGGCATCAAACATGAATGCAGTAAATGCAATAATTCATGCAAATCCTTGATAGCACAGATCACAACCACCAAGTCGATGCCAAGCTGGTTGGCATTTAGGACATGGGTAGGTGAAACATTTTTCTGGACAAGAAGATCTTGAGTGAAGGGGGCACTGGCAGCTGGTCCACACACTTGACCAGGCCAGGACAGTCATAGGCCACCAGTCTACGCTGCACAACTTTCCGGCACAGATTCCTCAAGGCTGGAGGGGATGTCATTGCAGCTTTGTACCAAGTTAAGAAATTCTCATCCCCAGTTAGCATCTCTGGAGGAACTCCAGGGCCTTTCCATCTAAGCCAGTCTTCCAGATTTAGCATATCACAACCAGCAGTATATAATATCTGGAAGTAAAACAGTTTGACAGAGTTGAAGATCAAGAAGGAGACAATGTAACAATAATCTATAATGGTCCATTAATGGCCTGAGAAAAGCAAAAAGATGAACGACAGAAATTGAGAACCATCAGAAAAATACTACAGCTGGTTAGTAGTGTCCAAGAACACTATCAAACATTTTAATATAATTTCAGAGCAAACTGTGCTGTAAGTACTGTAAGGGTCAAATCTCATTATTGTCCTGTCTGTCTGGCAATCAGAATAGAGGCAACATATTTCGAATATAAAATTGCAACAGCATGTGCCATTTATCTGTGACAAGGTAAAAAGAATAGTGTTTTAGTGCTAAAAAATGCACTTCAGTGGAGCAGGTTTTCAGATATTTCCTTTTAAATAACATTATTTGGACTGAATCCAGAGAATGCATGGTGCTTACTTCTTTTGTTTGTTAACATGCCTTCAATCGGAAAAATATGAAGTCCGATAAAGCAGTCTACACATTTTTGTGCATCCTGAAAACAGAAAGCCTTTAAGTAAAATTCAATTGCTTTATTTCCTTCCAAAGTTCTAATGCAATTAAAGTCTCTTTAAAATTTGCATCCTTACTTTCTATAGTGTACAACTAATTTATACAGTTTGCAAGGATTCTAAAATTACATCTAAGTCCGCATACTATAGCTATAGAAACCCATTTTAAAACCACTCTCCATTTTACAATCATGGATGGTTACGTCAGAAACACAACTGAACTCAAGTCAGGATGGGGCTGTAAATTATTCAATATTGTAAAAACTGCACTTTGCCGTTTGCCATAGTATCCTTCTCCACATCAGCTTCAGTTTTCATGCAGTCAAAACACTAGGTGGACACATCACAGTATTAAAATAATAGCTTGACTCACTTTAATACACGGGACTTGATATTTTAAATCCTCCTTGTAGATGCCTGTGCTGAGAGACACTACACAGACGTAGAGAGGCGTCCGACCCTGTTTGTCAACGACATTCACATAACTCTTGGCCTCCAGCAGTAACCTTATCAACTCCTTGAGTTTCCAGTGAGCAGCACTGTGTAAGGGAACTCGCCCATAGCGGTCAGTGCTGTTGAGAAAACATTAAAACAATCAAGTCTTCACACGTGACTGAGGGAGATGCAAAAGAGAGCTGGTAATATCATGGGCTCAACAAATTGCATGAGGTATAAAACATGAAACAAGTCATTGGAAACATACAAATCAAATTCAATTGGTTAGTTTTTTGGTTTGGTTACCAGATTTACGTCCCCTGCAACACTGTAAGGTAATTCAAGAGACGGGCTACTTCGACCCTGCCTGTCAGGGCCAACCCGGACTGAGAGGTAAAAATCCCCGCAGAAAAAAAAAACCCGGATCGTCCGCGACCGGGGATCGATCTAGGGTCTTCCCGCATGATAGGCGAAGAGCCTAACCATTATATCACAGAACGGTAAACAAATTCGAATGCAGTTATGATAAAGCATAATCTCATAGAGTTCCAGTGCTGAAATAGAGTCAAACCTGTAGTAACTGAAGCCCAATCATAGCAGAAACCTGTCATAGCTGAAATCTCGCTGCTCCTCTCTCGATAGAATTCTCTATACTATAATACAAAAATTTAGGATGGAAACCTTGGCATCTGGGAAAGGGAATTTTTCTTTGAAGAAGTTTGACATTTTCAAAGATGGACCCATGGCTGCTTAGCCTTGATACAAAACAAAACTCCCAGCTAAATTATTTCTTCTGGCTCTATTGTTTACGCCATTCCACCGTGCGATGAGAAGGAGGGTGTGGTTGAGGAATAGCTGTTTCCCCAATTATGTGAGCCCTGAGCAGTAAGGATGGTCAAGGTGGTGTGGATGATCAAAAAGACTGCCTTCTGTGACTTCTTCAAAATGCAAAGTGGCCTGATCATACAGTAAGCTAAGAAAAATGTTCCCTGGATTGTTCTTAAATGCACATGCATTTTTCTTTATCTTTTACAAGAAGATGCAATTGATTGAGAGACTTGTGAACTTTCTAAAGATTCAATGCTAAATTTAGCACGGCAGACAGTAGGGGAATCACAATGTTTCATCTTAACCAGACATTTAATAATATATGATGGCTATTAGTGTGCTATGACTACTATATGTCATTAAAGCAGGTATGTTTGCCCCTCTGAGCCACCATCACCCCCCCCCCCCTGCCCCCACACACACCCATCCTCCCCTAGTTCCTTAGCATGTCTGTTTTGGACAGGTTTGACTGCATTTAGGGGTCATGGCTACTCACAGGTGCACTGATGCTCCTGCTGCCAGTAACCTCTTCACTGTAGCAATGCTGGAATGTACAACGGCATTCTGTACACAGATGTACAAAGGAGTCTGATTCTCTTTGTCTGCTTTATCAATTTCTGCACCTAGAATGAATTCAGTACATCAGGTTAGTAAAGGTAGGTGAGAAATTTAAGTAGTCCAGCCATCTAAATTTCTATTTTTTCGTTCATGGAGCTTCTCTCAAATATCCATTTTTCACACTAAAAAAGCATACATACGTCAAACTAAAATGATGAAAGTCTAGTCTTTATCTAAACTACAAATAAAATTACAAGAGGTTAATCTGCCAAAAAACATCTTTTCCTTTAAGTTCATATCATTAATAAGTAAAAACAAATGTATAAGTGTTTAAAAGTTTTCAGGGGGGGGGGGGGTTGCAAATATCTTCCATCATTGACTGATTTCTGCAAAGCTCTGATACCCCTGTCTACCAAGGTGATTATGTTATATCATGAGATTGGTCAATCCTAAAAGTGGAGTGTACAAAAAACAGCTGACAATACTGATATTGAAATAGGGTTCTAAAATCTTATCAAAATAGAAATTCCATTATGAACAAAAAGAGAGAACTCACACTCAACACCAAGAGTTGTTTTGGCTGGCACTTATTCTTACCTGCTTTGACTAAGACATCAACTAGCACCATTCGACCATGAAAGGCAGCTTTGTATAAGGGGGTGCAACCGTTGCGATCTGTTCTGTTCACTGCTGCACTACTGTGCAACAAAATCTAAACAGACAAAAATAATGTAATAATAATAATAATAATAGGCCTACATGGCATTTATATTGCGCATTTCCATGTTCTAAAAAAATGCTAAATGCGCATTACATAATGATCACATTTATAAACTGCATGAAAAAAATATCATTATAAATCTTGATCTAAGAATTTAGAGTTATGCCAGCAAAAACAGAAGATATTAAAAATATAAAGATAAGTAAAAATCGTTCACGGCTACAGAAAAACAGCTGTGAAAAGTACACATAAATTGTTAAAAATTTTCCTTACTCCTCAATCTCATCTTTCTCTCTCCTTCTCTCTCATCTTTTTATCTCCCCCTGCACTCTCTCTCTCACTCTTTGTCTCTCACAACCATACTACAATACACTCATCAAAACTTTTAGATGTCTCTCTCCCCTCTCTCACTTTCATACACACACACACAAACACAAATACATGCACACACAATCTCATCGCTATGCATGCCCATCATAAAAATATTGTTTAAATCGTTATGACAAGTAGTGCTTCAGCTGTTTCTTAAATATGTTTATATTGGGGGCACTACGAATCTTATGTGAGAGTTTATTCCATATAAGGACCAAAAAAGGAAAAGGAACGTTCGCCATGAATTTTATAATTTTGTACTGGGGTCCTTAAGATCAATTTGTCATTGGCTGATGTACAGTCAAACCTTCCAAAACGGATGCCTGTATAAAACGGAAACCTCTCTCAACGGAATCTCCCCCCCCCCCCCCTGATAAATTACTCTAAAATCACCTGCATAAAACGGAAACCTGTCTAATGCAGATACGTAAACCATTTTCCTTTCCCTCTAAGACTTCTGACCTGTCCAAGACGGAAAGAGCCTTGCCAGATCATCCCTGATCCAAATCAAAACTCCTCCAAAGTTTGTTTCCACTAGCTCAAATCTTTACGCCAACCGCTAGGCAAGGAAGGGAATAGCAAGGAAGTGGTTTGGTAGGGTGGGGAGGGTGAGGAGCCATGAGCATTGCAGGTGGTTATAATGGTGGGAGGTGGGAGCTCTGACAGTAACCTGTCTTCAAGGGACCAAGTGGCGCGCCGACCGGGACATTTCCCCGCTGGCCAGAGGTGTGAAATTCTGCCACTGTCCGCTGCTCTGATCTCCCAACCAGTTGAGGAAAATTGTTTCCCTGGACCGCCCTTACAGGCACACGCTAGTTATGGGTCCCTTTCTCACTTATTACGACATGTTACAAGAAGCTAAAAGGCTTCTGACTATGTTCTAGAATTAGCACGGCGAATTGGGTGAAAGGCATTGGTTGATTATTGCGATTATTGCATTGATAGGGGAGGCTGCTGTAGGGCAAATGGCATTGGTCAAAAGAAGTATTACATCGATTGGTGGGGCTAGAGGCCTACAGGCTGCAACGAAGATGTGTTATGATTTATTCTTTTGTTGGCCAAACAGTAAGTTTGACCAGCCACAAGCAGCAATGACGATTAGTGGGGATGATTGACACATGTCATATAGCTACGGTGGCTGTCTCCACCTCACCCCCACACCCAGCCTCCCCTCTGAAGTTCCCTGTCTAAGACGGAACCTGTGTAAGACCGACATTTTCCCTCCCTCCCTTCAGTTTCCGTCTTGGACAGGTTCAACTGTAATAGTTTCATCAAGAATGATCCTTTCCAAAGTTTCAAAGTAAAAAATCCATCCACACTGATTACTCCAATAATAATTTTGTTGTGTTAATCTAAAAAAATATGGATGCTGCTGTAAGTCATGGATCCTACAATATTTACCAGTTAACACTTTGAGTCTAATGTCTTTAGAATTACTTCTTTAGCACTCTATGAACAGCTTTGGCTTTATCACAAAGAGCATCAATACTTTCAAGGGGAGGTCAGAAAACTGCTGATTAGGCCTACTGTTGTCATTTTAACATAACAATGTTAATGTTAATGTTTGTGTAGGAAAAATCTATATTGCTACCATGATTTTAAGAACAAAGAAAGCGCTCCTGATTTTTTTCTCAGCTAAAGGACTCTTGGCAAGCATTTGTTATTAAAACTGCCTTAACTGAATTTTTCATTCTTTTTTAATAAAGCGCCCTTTTGTGACAAAGCCCTATGTGTAAAGCCTTAGTGATTAACCAAATCACTCTGCAAGTTCTCCTGAATGCGAAAATGACAGCACTGATTATGAATTAAGTCAGAAAATATGGACCCTTACCTATAGCCTCAGATTTAACTTTTTTGTCATTTTCTCAAAACTAGGCAAAATGACAGGCAGTTGTGTTATGAGTTCATGTTCCCTACAATTTGTTAACAAGCATGAATACAAATGGGGAGTCATTTCTTCTAGAGACTACTACTGCTACTGTCCTGATGATATGAAATGACTATGAGACAGTCAAACACATTGAATCTTGTGTGCACATACTGGTTGCTTCACTAGGAAATCTTACTTGGGAGTTTCTATAGGATTGTGAGTGTCTAAAAGAGGCCATTTCAAAATGTACAATCTGATACTTTTGGGGTTTACAGTTCTCTAGACATTAATATCCCCTACGTCCCATCTTTGACATAAAATATCTCTTGAGGGGAACAAAGGCATGTACGTCCCCGTTTCTCATGCCAAAAAGGTCTGGTTACTTAACGTTCTAGGGCAAGAAAAAAAATTACCGGTGTCAATGGTTGTCTCAAAAGCATTTAAATAAGGTTTCAGTTCGGCACTTTTGAACTAAAGTCTTTACTTACCATTACAATTTCAACATGGTTGAGTGAAACTGCTGCAATAAGAGGCGTTGTGCTGTCTTTTACACTTGGTACTGCAGGATTACTCCAGGGATAATTGATATCTACTCCTTGATTCAAAACAGATAATACATTTGACTTATCATTTCCAACAACTGCAATGTGAAGATCTCTCTCTCTTTGGGGCATGCCCATTGTCATAGAGGCTGCACAGTTCTTGCTTGATCTAGAATTACCCATGTTTAAAGAGGTACACTCAGAAGAAACTGAAAAATCAATCGATTGAACACTGAGAATGTCATGTCATTGGCATCGATCCAATATCACTTTCACAGCCACAATTTCATGCAGAAATGTTGGGATGCCATTGTCAGTTCACTCATCTACTTGACTTCTGAGACAAGTTGCTTGAGCTTTCCAGTGCAAATTCTTCTGAAAAAAAAAAAGCAGGATCTGTTAGTACTGTTATTGAAATGTCCTATTGAAAAATCATGAAGATGTCACATGGATCTAGTGCAAACGGCGGACACCCAGTCATAAATGTCACAAAGAATACATTTTATGCGCCTGCTTGATCAAGCACTTTTCGCCACAAGGCCCTATGATTAATTTTCGCACATTTCAGCATTTTTTTGGTGAAAAGTGCGACAAATAAATGTATGTAAAAGGCTTATATAGGCCTACGCCTACATTAAAAAAATAAATTTAATTAACTAAACTATCACAAATGCAAAGCCTGCTGCTGGAAAAGGAACAAGTAACACTCTTTTTAAAATTAAAATGACTTTTTTTTTTACTATACGGTGGATCTTACTGTTTACTCAGGTTATTACCTTAAGGCAGATCAGAGAATAGATCATGTGACGCTGTGAATTTCATCACATTTTGGGAATAAGCGAAACCTAATAGAGCCAGTGGGGAGAGAAAAAAAATGAGAACAGGAGAAGACATAAAAAAAATTCTGCTCAGGAGGGTAAAACACTCACAAGACCCTAAAGAGGATGGGAAACGATGAACGAAGACTGCTGAAACTTCAGTGGGATCTAAAGGAGTTGGATGGAAGGCTACGAGGGTTAGTAAACAATGGGAATGCACAGCAGAGTGATTATTTTGAAATATAAAATAGGATTGAAGTGTGGCAATTCAAAATATATTTAAGACACTGTAGGTTAGAATGAGACTCTACCACCAGAGACTCTTGGTTTTTTCATTTTGTCTTTGACCTTGAAGTTAATTAAATTTGTTGCTCTGTTTATCTAGCACCTAGGCTACTCGATTCCTATTATGTTGTTTGAAAAAAATGGACATTGTAAAAATTAATGTGAGCACACAAGATACTGAATCCGCTGTGCTGCTATTTTCATGATGCTGCTCCTTAAGTTTTATCGCACATCTAGTAGGAATCGAGTTAAGCCATGTCATGTATTACTATGCCTTCTCATGTGCCTTACTAAAACAGGTGCAATGCCTATACTAAAAACAGAGCAAACAGTTGGCTATAATACAAAGGGCACAAGAAAGCCCATTAGAGGGGCCTATTGCAAAAACAGGAGCAGTCGGTGATTGTGAAGTTTCGTAGACTATAATCCTCAGGAGGAAGCCAGATATTGTTAGTATGATGACCAAAATCTCAATCTGCAAGGATCTGCAAGTTGTTTCAAAGAAAACAGCCAGATTTGTGCAAGTCTGTTGTGTTAGTTCAAGAGATATTTGCTCACTGCATTGCCCCCTTTAATCCGAAAACAGGCTAACCTAATAGCCTACTCACATTCATAGAGAGGTTAAGGCTAAGACTGTCATCCTCAGTAACTCACTGTCCAGTTTGGGAATGATTAGTCGACGAAACTTCACAATCACCGAGCAGTCTAATATTGGCCTAGACCTAAAAATAATAAACTATAAACCAGAAATCTAAATACAGGCAACTTCATTCCCACTTAGATCTAGACTTAATTTTTTTTCATTCTAGATTAGATCTATCATTCCTTGCCCAACACAACAGTAGTAACACCTTCCTTCACTCTTCTCTAGTTCTTGGCCTTGCCTACATTTCATTCTACACTTGCCTCAGACTCAGATTGACAAGTAGAACTATTCTATGCACTGCAGCTAAGCACAGTCAATTGCAGACAGATTACAAGAATTTAGCTATTCTATTTCTCAGTTGTCCAAACGTTAAAGTGACCGAAAACAAAAGCCATCCAAGACAGAGCGTTTGTTTTTAATCGGGACACCAATCAACACAAGATGGCAAGAACTCACGATCTTGCCAACTGCCAACCTACGGCTACAGAGACAGAGAGGTAAACATAGCCTACCTCACTTCCACACTTCGTCTAATTCAGAGAGGCAAAGTATGTAGTGCAAAATATTTCAAGAAGAATATTTGTTATTTCATTTCAGAAGTATCAAACACGCTTTAGTCTGTCGCAAAAACAATAACAAAACTTGATTCTCTGTCTGATCAGGTCAGGCCTTGTTATTGTAGACTTGTCTGCTAGATTTGGACGGCCCTCGTACATCGCTCGATTCGATGTGCTTGTTTATGCGCAGTGCGCAGGCAGGCAAGCAGCGTCATTGTTGCCACTTGCCAGAGTTCCTTCAATGTCGAGGACAAGTGAGTGAAGAGTATTGATGTCAAGCGCCATCTGCCGATCTGCGCGATCTTAAATCTTAAGATCGCGCAGAACCATCTGCCGATCCGCAGAAAGCGCGCCCATCTCGAGATGGGCGCGCCATCTGCCGAT
>JAUKPP010268319.1:0-11380 GCA_032273245.1 Phyllaplysia taylori
AAGCCTGATTGAGTGCTTAAGTAAAAAACAAAACAAGAAGAGGCTAAAACAGCTGAGGCTGGCGCCTCTATAAAAAACCCACTCCTTACTACTAAAAAAATAATATATTTGACAAAAAGTTCCCATCCTTCTTTGGTCTTTATAATAATTCCACTGAGAAACTGAAAAATAGACACGTGTTCAAGATCTGTTCAACATGAGTGTGCCTCACAACTTTCTCGCACGTGCTGACATGAACTCCAAACACTCATGCGTGCATACACATTCAAGATGTGTTCAATGCGAGTGTACCTCGCAACTTTCTCGCATGCGCTGACATGAACTCCAAACACTCATGTGTGCATGCAGCCTACTATGAGGATTGAGACCCCTATCTTCTCCCTCCCTCCCTCTCTCTCTCTCTCTCTCTTCATATAATGCTCCCATTATTACCCAAGCAAAGCCGGCGACCCAGCTAGTATAATATAATGTCAAGAGAACCATAAATCCTCAAACAAAGAAACAAGATGTTATATCATAATGATCACCCATTTTCTCCCCCGGCCCAGAGTTCCTGCGTCTGCTGATGCCCGGGGTGCAGACGCACCTGGAGAGCTCTGACCCTCAACTGCGTCTGCTCGGCATGGCGGTGGCTAAGCGTCTGACGCACACACTCGACCCCGTTGGACCTCAGCTGGAGTTTGATGTGAGTCCTACACAAGTTTGTCCCTGAACTCTACATAAACTCTTTGCATAGCTTGTCTTTGGCCCCTGAATGTACGGTGTTTTCCATTTCGAGCATCTTGCAATCTGCTCAAATGAATTGTAACTCGCAGATCCTCTAGCGGAGAAAACCTTTTGTTAAGTCAGTTTGGGGTTTGAGAACTCAATTTCTGTATTTAGTCTGTCTGAATCTGTTTTCATATCTGAAAAATTTGATTTTATATGTACAAGTAAACTCTGTCTTCTTGTGTCTCGAGACCTACATTATACATACGTGTTTGTTGTGGAGCAGCCGCCAAGACCACACTGTACAACTGAACACTTTGTAGTCACTTGTCCAGAAGGACAAAGAGCCCTATCAGTCACGCACAGCCAACCGCGACTTGATCGGACTCTTCAGGTCTGGCGAATATATGAGCCGAGTGACTGGATGGGCAAATTTGAGACACATAGGCCAATATGCGCTTAGTGGCTTCAAAGTGTTAAAGTCGTTTTTCTCCACTTTTCTTGGATGTATGGGTCGGCACCTTAACACTTTGTGGTCACTCGGCGCGTATATGCACCGACCCGAATTTGCCCATCCAGTCACTTGGCCCATATATGCGCCAAGCCCGATAAGACGGATCGCGTCACAGCTGGCTACGCGTGACCGTAAGGATTCTTAGTTCTTCTGGCTGTGTGACTACAAAGAGTTAAAGCTAATGAATATCGGCACCTGAATAAGGACAAGTTTTTCACCATTTGAAAGGGAATCACATAGTCTTTCTAGTAAAACCAATAACTTTTTATGGCCAGAATGTGACTTGTGACTCACTTTGACTGGTCTCAGGGATTATTATTGTAGATGATGAGAATTGTGAAGGTGGTACTCGCTCACAGTAAGTCAGGATATTCCCTGTCGTTGTGGTCATCTCATCCTGACGTCATCCATGCCAATGTCCTTGTGAGTTGTCATTGTGTATGATATAATTACTTTCTCCTTTGCATAGAAAGAGACTGTTTTGATACATCAGATGGCTAAATTTGTTGTTAGGTTCTTTCTTCCTTCCTCCCTTCCTTCCTTCCTTCTCTTAATAATGTATTTTTTTCTTTTCTCATATTCATTATTACGAAACCATCGTTATGCCCGTTGGTGTTTATTCAACTGTTGAATTCTTTATCTCTGCCCTGTCCTCTAACCCTCCCCCCCCCCTCCCCTCCCTCCCCCAATCTGCCTCACGTCTATACAGCTGGACATGAGTAACGAGATGGTCAGAGATTTGCTGAGTCATGAAGGACTGCCTGACGACCCGGGGCCGACACAGGCTGAGATGTAAGTCATGGCAAGTTTTTTCCCCTTACAGAGATGTGTTTATCGTTGCAGGAACTCCGTCTTAAACTTTGTTTGGCTACTGTGTGTCGCAGAAACAATGATTGTTGGAGAACACAGTAAGTGGAAGGCGGAAACGATGGAGGCAAATGAAAGATTAAATGAAAAAATTGTTAATACTAATTTTGCACCTTGTGTAACTACTGTTGTGAATTTGAAGGTGGGGCTAAGAAGGGATTACTATTTTACTGTTTTTCTTAGATTAACTCGAGCCACCAAATGTCTTTACTTGGCAAAATGAATATTTTTTTCATGTTTGCACCTCACTATTGTGCATGCTCATCTTCAAGTAACGTATGCACGGAGAGTTGATGCGCCAGAGGTTTACGCGCACTTCATGGGAGGTGAAGGGAGGCAATCTGCCATCTCATTTATCAACATGTGTACTTTGTTTCTTTCAAGCATCGTAACATTTTCCCTTTGTTCCCCCCCCCCCCCCCATCCCTCATCCTCCCACCACACACACACACATATACACATACACACATTTGCACATCGTGCCACACACACACACACACACACACACACACACACACACTCACCAGTGCTGCCTGTGCAGAGAGTGAAATCCCCAGCAAGACGGAGGAGCTGGAGACAAAATTGTCGGACGTGACCCTACAGGACCGTGTCAAAGGTCACACAGATGTTGACGCTGACTTAGACAGGTGAGCAGAAATGTGGACACTTTATTGTGCCTGTGGAGGAAAATTGTTGATGTCCATGAAATATCACTGGGGTGTATTTTAGACACTTAGTTTGGTTTGGTTTGGTTACCAGTTTTACGTCCCCTGCAACACTGTAAGGTCATTTAAGAGACAGGCTACTTTGACCCTGCCTGTCAGGGCCAACCCGGGCTGAGAGGGAAAAAAATCCCAGCAGAAAAAAACTCAGATCGTCCGCGTTCAGGGATCGAACCGGGGTCTTCTGCATGCAAGGCGAAGAGCCTAAACATTACACCACAGCGCTGGTCTTAGACACTTAGTGAACAACACATCAAAAGGATGTGCTCGACATAAACACAAAATGGACCAATCTGCAGGGAAAATAGAGAAAGTTACTTTAGTGAAAATAAGAGGCTGAAGCAGCAAAAGAAGCTGGTGCCTCTGTAAGTAAATTACTTCTAGCTGTGTTTCATCATACCGTTGCTCTTGATATCACTTGGACATCATGTATTGTTACAAAGCTCTACCCCTGTCATATCACCATGGCACTCAGCTGTTTTTCCTTTTTAGGTTTGCTCAGTTGACATTCTTACACTTGATACTTTTCACAGGATGTCAGTCTCAGGAGGGCAACTTTTCCGATTTCTAAAAAAACGCACACATTAGCACTTATATTAGATGTTTTTTTTTATCATTGTGACATGAGGAAGATTGGTGTCCAATCGAAAATTTGTCCCATTTTTCATTAAATCAGTCTACCATGAATCATGCCATTTTATTCCATTTATGAAGTCTGGTGGAGGTTTGCAATATTTACTACTGTTTGTATGGGGAAGAGGGTGGAAGATTACTGTTGAAATAAGAAACTTGACTGAAAAATTATGCAGATGTAATGCAAATTTCCAATGGAATTTGGCAAGCTTACATATTACGTGAAATGGGTCAGAAGACCGTAGTAAATGAGTGAGGAAAAGGGAAAGAGAATGAATGAATGACGATTTTATTGATCCCCGTGGGGAAATTAGTATACAATGGCATGTAATACATGTACATTAATCAAATGCTCTTATACAATACTAACATTACAAATACACATGAAATACAATGTACATACATTCACTCAATTCATTTGTTCACACGCCATCGCTGGTCGATGCTGTGCAGCGCCCGTACAAGCTAGGGTTAACGTGTCTTGCTCAAAGACACACCGCAGTGGTCACCCACTTAAAAGCTGCTTTCACTCAGCATCGCTTGTCAAACTTTGTTAATGTCCACCAAGAGATCTCATTTCCTTATGAATTCTAAGTGACTTATCTGCCCTATTTGCTGAACCCGTGGAAATGAGTCTGGAAACTGCCTGAAATTTTTTTTATTTAAGGTTTACCATGGTATAGGACGCTGGTGATATGGGGAAACTAAAATTCAAACCTGGATAATTGCCTTTGTAAAATATCCATGTACAGCAAGAAATATACTGACTATCACGATACTGTGCCATGTGATATTTGAGACTGCCTCAGTTAAAAATCCTCCACCAGCGCTGTGGTGTAATGGTTAGGCTCCTCGCCTTGCATGCGGAAGACCCCGGTTCGATCCCCGGCCACGGACGATCTGTTTTTTTTCTGCTGGGATTTTTTCCATCTCAGTCCGGGTTGGCCCTGACAGGCAGGGTCGAAGTAGCCCATCTCTTAAATGACCTTATAGTGTTGCAGGGGACGTAAAACTGGTAACCAAACCAAACCAAGTCTGGAAACTGTCTGAAATTTTTTTTGTTTAAGGTTTGCCATGGTATAGGATGCTGGGGATATGGCGAAACTAGTTCAAACCTGGAGAATTGCCTTGGTAAAATATTTATGTAGCCTACAACAAGAAATATACTGACTATTACAACACTGTGCCGTGGGATGATTGTAAAGAGAGCTTGCTTTCGAGGGGGGATATGTGCTATATAAATGCAATCTATTATTATTTTCTATTATATTTGAGGCCGCCTCAGTTCAAAATCCTCCAAGTTGTTTCGGTCTGTTGCACACTTGCAAGTCAAATTACTTTTAAAACTTTACTAATGTAGAGAGTTTTCCTGCCAGATATACCTGGTATCTGTTTCCTTGTGATATGTGCAGCTATACACTCGTCTGTAAATGTTTCAGTGATGACGACCTGGTGCCCTACAACATGTCCAACGACCAGAAAGTGGGCACGGCCAAACCACCAAAGTATTTACGCGAGTGCATGGAAGGTATGACAGTATGTATCTGTAGAAAGTACGGGGTGGTTACTTTATATTGACCGATTCTAAATTGATATTCTCAAAGACGTTAAGAGAAAGAAATACTCTTTTTTCATTTTAGTTTTTTCTGGTACCAAAATCAGAGGATTTCATGAACACACTGTGCGACAGCGCCAGTTTGTGTGAACAGGCCCCGATTTCTAGCACACAGAAATTACGCTAATCTGCTATTTACCATGCGGGTCTTGTGCGTTTACAAAGGAGGTTGCGTGCCTGCAGTTCTGAGAAAATTCCAACTGAGCACAGCAAAAAAAGCACAATCCAAAACTCATTGTATCAAAATTTGGTAGAGATGGGTCTGTGAATGGCTATAACAACGAAGATAACAAGAAGTGATCATGCTTTGTGCCCGATCAATTGAAAAAAAATGACTTCATTTTTATACTCCCAGAAACATCCACCTCTTTCGAACTTCAAAGAATAAAACCCAAATTTTGTTTTCGTAAAACATGAAGCCACAGCTATTTAGACATTAGTACTTTTGGAAAAGCAGTTTTAATAATCTTTTCATTGCCTTATGATGGTTTCTAGCAGTCCTTCTCTTTGGTACGCCAGTGCGCTGTTTTGACTCCATGGGCTAAAAGGCCTTTGTTCCTCTAACTCCTTTTTAAAATGCCTCCTCCATCAACATGATCCCATGACATATCCCAGAAAAAACTTAATGGACATTGAATGATGTGCAAAAAAATGTTTACTTTGATCTCTTACTGTGTTTGAGTTATTCAAGTTTAGAATTGATCAATGTAAAAAAACATCCTGTATAACAAATGTAAAGTACAGATCAAAAGCATTGCGCACGGTCCATATCAGAGATTAGCATTCTAGAAATTTTCCTATGAATTTGGGATCTTTTGCTTGTTTTTTTGGCCTTGAGAGGAAAGTGAAATGTGAGGAGTTTCTCTAAATTTTGTGTTTGACTGCACAAGTTTCTGGCTCCGAAGTCGAGGCTTAAGATATATGTTTGTGATTAGGTTTTCTAGCTCTGTGGATGTCTGTCTGTAGATGTAGATAAGATGAGTGGCCCGAAGAAGACAGGCGTCCCTGTCGAAAATTTGCCCACCCCTAATTTTTATACGGTTTGTTGAGGTTGTGGTGAGTGATTTTTTTTCTCTTCATGTTTCTGTCTGTAGAGACATATTTTTATGAATAATTTGCTTTGTTATGATTACCTTGCTACATCTCTCTCTCTTCCCCTCCCTCCTTCTTCCCCCCCATCCCCCACCGCTCTGTCGCCTCCAGGTCTAATCTGTAGTTCAGAAAATGTGGACAAAACGGAGCTGTGTCTGAAACATGCGGAGAACATCATCAGGAAAAAGACGGACGGACTCGATGAGGTCATCCCTTCTTTTGTTTAGTTTTGGCTTAACGTCCCTTGCAACACTATAAGGTCATCTAAGGGATGGGTGACTTCGACCCTGTCAGTCAGGGCCAACCCGGGCTGAGAGGGACATAGTCCCAACAGAAAAACGGAGATATGCTCAATCAAACAAACTGCCCCATGCGGGCCTCGAACTCACATCCTCTGCGTGACAGGGCAAGCGCCAAACCATTACACGACAGACACGGGTTGTTTTGTTAGTTGTGGTAAACGTTAGTGATAGTTATACAGTAATGGCTGAAATAAATCCTCCCAGATGAGTCCAGACTGTTGAAACCTTTGAACATTTTCGTTTCTCACATTCAGATTTTTGCTGGCTGAAATTATTAAATTGGTTTTCAATCAAGTTTGTCTCCCTGTTGTGAAAGTAAAATACTTTTTCTTTCTAGGTAGGAATCAGTGCCGGTAACGCTGTCATATGTTGCCTTCTCAGATTGCCGCTGAGTTTTCCAAGATTCTGTTGCACATGTCGGACACTCACAGAATTGACGATTTCTTCTCGTACAGACGGAAAGCTTTGGTTGCTCTCGCTGTCATGTCTCCAATGGAGGTCGGTGGCTTGTGTTGTATCGTCGTGGTTTTTCCGTAATAGTCTGAGTCTGACTCGGGCCATTATGGAATAAGCTCATTTTGCAATTACCCACATCATAGTGCAGCTTTTGGTAATAAGATTTGTTCGAAGTGCCAGGCCATTTTTAAAAGAAGAATTTGATATTTCCATAGTGGCCTAACTCTATACAGTGGAACCCCTGTTTAACAGGTCTGGTTGTAACAGGGTGTTTTTTAAATCCCATTTTTATTTTCCCCTTTTTGTCTTGAGTAAAATTTACCGGCTATAGCTGGGACTATAAGAGCCTAATCAGTCATAACATGGGCACAAAACGCACTCAATTTCTCCAAATACAATGCAATAGGTGAGGTGAGGGTCTTTTGCTTTTGCCTTTCCCATGTGAACCTTGAGCAGTGCAGATGGTCAGATTGAAAGTCATAGTGAGGGTGGGAAATCATTTGGGGATGGGGTGGGGGGGGGGGGGGGTGCTAGGAATCAAACTCCTGTATATTTCCTATTCTAGCAGCCCCTGTCCACTTTTAGTTGGTTGCTAAATTTAATTACTGGCAAAGTTTGCTGAATGCAATGTTTACTATTTCTCCTCCATGTGTGCTGACGGAATAGGTGGCAGACTATTTGACGAGTCAGTTCTATGAGAGGAACTATAACTTGAGGCAGCGTATGGATATCCTAGAGGTAAGCGGCCATTGTAGTCATGCTGGCACTCTGCTTTCTTCGAATCTCTCGGGGAAAGTTAAGTTTGCTGAAGTGAAAAACTATAAGAAGAGGCTAAAATAGTGGAAGGCTGGTGCTTCAATAATTACTTACTCCTTACTACTACAGTGGAGTCGGCTTAATTCGAACTCTGATAATTCGATTTTACTTTAATTCGAATCAATGTCAGACTAATGATTTTCCTTTTTTTCTCTCTATTAAATTTGATCTCATAATTCGAATTACCAAAAGCATTGTCTACAAATAATGATAATGATTGCATTTATATAGCGCATATCCCCGCTCGAAAGCAGGCTCCATGCGCTTTACAATCAATTATTACCCCAGCAGACCAAGTCATTCAGAAACCTTCTCAAGTTCCTGGGAAGCATACAGTGCAAGCTGCCATTTTACAGGCGCTAAAGCACTAACATACGGATAAGATTGTTCGCTGTCTATAGCTGGGTACCCATTTACACCTGGGTGAAATGAGGAAAATTCGTGTAAAATGCCTTTCCCAAGGACACAACGCCAGGCCCGAGTTGGGATTCAAACCTGCAGCCTTCCGATCACGAGTCTCGCAGCCTAACCACTAGACCACCGCCGCCACAATTACCAAAAACGTTGTCTACAAAAAATCTGCTTGATTCGAATTTGAGCTGGAGTCCAGCCGATCAGCTATGACTGGACCACATCTTTGAATGCATGGAGCATTGGCTGTCAGTATCATTATCAATTACACTGTTTCAGTACTAGTACTTCTAATATTAGAATTATTGCCGTCGGCTCGCAGCGAAACATACATGGATCATGAAACTCTTACACACGGTCAAGGGGAATGGTGTGCTCTGAGGTTCTCTCTCTCTCTTGCTCTCCCTCTCTCTCTCTCTATCTTTCCCTTAATTTTAAGCGTAATTCAAACTCCGATAATTCGAGGTGCTTGTTTTATCCCAACTACTTTGATTTAAGAAGATTCCACTGTAGTCCTACTAATTCCTGCTTGCAAACACTGTAAGGTCATTTAAGAGACGGGCTACTTCGACCCTGCCTGTCAGGGCCAACCCAGGCTGAGGGAAAAAATCCCAGAAGAAGAAAAACCCAAATTGTCCGCAATCGTGAATCTAACCGGGGTCTTCCTCATAACAGGCGAAGAGCCTAACCATTACACCACAGCACGGTGGTTCTACTCTATTTCAATGAGACGATGTACAAAAAATCATGTGACACAGTAGTTTTCTTGTGTATCGACAGCTCTAAGATTTCATTGACTCTGTGTTGTCGAGTTGACCTCTGGCAAATATGAAAGATATGGTAACTCGTCTCGTTTCTCCTCAGGTTTTGGCGGAGGCAGCAGGAGAGTTGTCTCGGCCAGAGACGGAGAAAAGCCAAGAAAAGTTTGTTGTGACGCTTGTAGTTTTATCATACGTTTGTAGCAAATATGTGCATTGTGAGGGAGATGGGGGAAGTTTTCTCTGGTCTTTTTTTTCTTTTCTTTTTTTCTTTTAAATTGCACGATGTGCATTCTCGTGACAGCGAAATGGCAACCCTCAGGGAAACTTAAGCCTGATTGAGTGCTTAAATAAAAACCAAAACAAGAAGAGGCTAAAACAGCTAGGCTGGCGCCTCCATAAATAACCCACTCCTTACTACTACTCGACCTGTAGTATCCAGTGTTGGCTTTCCTGATTGATCAGGGCAACATTAATTTTGTTTTTTGTAATGTGTCCTGATTTGGTGCCAGAAATGTATCAGCTATTGCGTGTCAACAAAGTTAGGATTCCTTTAAGTCAAGAAGAACACATAGTGGCGTTGCACATTAAAACCAATGGCGATTAAAGGGCAACGCAAATTGGCTGAGTTGGGGTGGGTAGGGCTAATTTATTGTCACTTGAATGACCGGGGCCCAGTAGTCAAGTTGTAAGTGAACTTTGGTTCACAAAATTGTCAAGCAATGTTGGATGTTGCCCCCATCGGAATGGGTGACCACTGAGGTGTGTCCTTGAGCAAGTCAACCCTAGCTCACCTGGGCGCTGCACAGCAGTGACCAACAATAGCGTCGGTATGATTGTCAGTGAATGACACCTTTCTGTTTTTCTCCTTACGTTTGCATTGTTAGATTTATTCGATGTATGCATGTACATATACACGCTACTGTACTACAAATCTCCCCACTGGGATCAATAAAGTCTTCATTTTTTTTCATTCATTCATTTGTAAGGGGGGAGACGTAGAGGTGGTGGGGGTCTACCTGAATATAGAAAAGTTTTGAGTTTGAGAAATCAGGCAGTTGGAACAGAGTAGTGCTGTTTTTTCTCTCTGATTCTCAGCGTTTGAGCCAGTTTAACAAGCTATTGCTGCGCTGAATGCTCAGGTGGTCGACGGATCAGGGAAGTAAGGGAAATCAAGAGGGAGGACTGGCGCTGTGGTGTAATGGTTAGGCTCTTTGTCTCTCAAGCGGAAGACCTGAGTTCAATTCTGGTTGTGGATGATCTGCGGTTTTTTGTGCTGGGATTTTTTTCCTTTCAGCTCGGGTTGGCCCTGACAGGCGGGGTGGAAGTAGCCCGTCTCTTAAATGACCTTACTGTGTTGCGGGGGATGTAAAACTGGTAACCAAACAAAGTGGGAGGTAAGTGGGAGATATCATTCTTACACTGTTTGTCAATGTACATTGGCCGGCGCTGTGGTGTAATGGTTAGGCTCTTCGCCTTGCATGCGGGAAGACCCTAGATCGATCCCCGATTGCGAACGATCTGGGTTTTTTTCTGCTGGGATTTTTTCCTCTCAGTCCGGGTTGACCCTGACAGGCAGGGTCGAAATAGCTTGTCTCTTAAATGACCTTACAGTGTTGCAGGGTACGTAAAATTGGTAACCAAGCTAAGAAGGAAGTGATGATATAATTCTTACACTGTTTGTCAATGTACATTTATCTTTCAGGGAAAAGCTGATTGTGGAAGTTGGTCCCAGCTCTGAGCCGGCGTCTTGGAGAGAAGTGGTGCAGAGACGGATAGAGAGCAACACAAGGCGGTTTGCCAAGGGCCGGTCAAGACCTGAGCCGGTGCCTCAGCTCAACCGGTTTGCTCCAGTCGCTGGTAACTTCTTCTACCCTCTGCTGGTCAAGGTGGACAAACGTGATCCGTGCCTGGATCTAATCGGTCAGGACTCGGCGTTGTTGTTCCGACTTCTCTACACGTTGGCTATTGTGGTTCACGCTGCGACAAATCTACCGGTCAGTCATTTCGAGTTGGTTGTTGTTCAAATATATGGTGTCACCATAGGAACTGGAAATATTGTAGGAGAATTTCATTATCTGAATGTGCCGTACATGTGCAAAGTTTGTCAGGGTATCAGTCCATTTTATCCTATTTCTTACTGCTAAGTGATTACTTGAAATGGAGTTTAATTACTTTTGGGATCTTGTGTTATAATTATGGCTTCAATTTTTCCAAACAACAACAGCAACTACCCTGGGATAAAGTTATAGGAAAAGCAGCACAAATTATTAATAGCTCACTACTCTCTTTTGCTAAGCTTTATAATACCATCATAAAAATAGCTAGGAAGATAACTACTGACCCAAAACACCTATTAAACACAGAGTGTCAGACATCTGTTAGAAGTAAGCATGAATTAACCTCTATGGATTTAGTTGATCTTGTCCAGTAGCACTAGATGTGAATTAACATTGACGGATTTAGTTGATCTTGTCCAGTAGCAC
>JAUKPP010268341.1:0-11380 GCA_032273245.1 Phyllaplysia taylori
CGCCTTGTACGGTATCATGCTATGCATCAGAGCAGAAGGTGCCATTCTTTGCTTCCCCTGGTGGGGGTCCCGCACCTTCACAGGCGACATGTTTCAAGAGTTGCAATTGCATTGATTTAGAAAGTAGTATTTCTCCAACCTTGTGTAGCTACATCAGTAGCACAGTTGCATGCATACGGCCACAGTTTGAGCCACAAGGTTATACACTGCAGACAGAAGTTGTCACAAAGAACGGATTATGAGTAATAAAAGAAGAGACATAATAAATGACATTCACTACATGTACTCTGTTCCAATTGTTCCTTTGTTTGGGTCTTGCTTTGGCAGGAATCTAATGGGGTCACACTGCAGTAATATTCGCTGGTGGTTTATCAAACAGGCGAACACCCAACTATAGCCGTTGTACTATTCACCCATATGCAAAACAGCCAACCTATCATTATGCGCATTAGTTATGGTAATGTAATTCATTAAATGTACTAGCAGACATACTTGGGGAGAGCAATATTCCGTGTATATTGCACGTCCTCAGCAAGGGGGACTTCTGGGAATGTCAAGGTCGAAATGGCTGTTGTATTTATATGCTCAATCTTGCATGCCAGTCATTTTGTTCTTTGTATCTTCAGAATTTTACGTCGTTGGTGTTTGCTGCGTGTGGTTTAATCCCTTTACATCTTTTAGGGTTCCTCTTTTCTGGCACTAAAATGAACTTACACTCTTGTCAGTGCCGAAATGGTTACAACAAACCAACAAAGCATTATATTACTATTCCCAACAGAGTACGACGTCAAAACATGGCGGAATTGACGATCAAGTTGTACTACGGAAAGGCCAAAGGTCGGGCAGAATTGATCCGGCTCGTGCTGTCAGCAGCTGGGAAACAGTTTGAGGACATCAGATTTGGCATGGCTGATTGGCCCAAATATAAAACTGGTAGGTAAAAAGAAAGAATACTTTATTGTCCCCTTGCTGAAATTTCTTTTACAATTACTTTGCTGTGACTTCTCCATTTTCTCTCGCTATGGTACTTAGAATTTACATGTTACTACTTTATAGAGGCGCCAGCTTCTTTTGCTGTTTTATTCACCTCGTTGTTGTTGTTGTTGTTGTTGTGTATGTGTGTGTGTGGGGGGGGGGGGAATATATTGCTGACGGTGCTGCTGTATTAGGCTACTGTGGTAGCAGTCACAGTTGATGGGTTTTTCATAGAACATATGTACTAGAAATCTTTTATGATGAGTTGAATCACATGTTTAAATGAACACCTTCTATCTACATTACGACAAAAGCGTATGCCTCCATATTTGTTTACATAAACATTTCGAAAAATACAACTTTACTCTTGGGGTTTTATAGTGCTACATGCTATAATAATTAGATTAAGTATAGCTTACTGCCTGAATTTGTGGCATGGCTATATAAAAAATTCAACAAAATTATATCGAAGACAAAGTTGACAATAATATGCCTCCCTATGTGCTTTATCATGTCTTTCTTCTGGTTCGTCAGATTCTCCATTTGGGCAGATGCCTCTCGTGGACATTGACGGCAAGCGCTACGCCCAGTGCCTGGCTATCGTCGGCTACTTCGCTCGAGAGTTTGGTAAGTCACAGCCATTGACGCAAGACGAAAATAATATAGGGAGATTAAAACTTTTATATATATATATATGCAGCATATAAGGAATCGAACTGGGGTCATCCGCATAGTAAGCGAAGAGCTTAACCATTGCATCACAGACGCCGTTTTTATTTTTAGATATTGTCATCAGTACTTTATCATAACGTTTGCGAGACATTAGGCTTAATTATGAAATATATATACTCTCTTAGGGAATACGTTTTACAATAGTAAAGTTATTATATTGCATTTATACTAAGATTTCTAAAGATTTTACAAAAGCTCAAGACCTGGGCATACGATTTCATACTTAAGCCTAATGTCTCGCAAACGTTATGATAAAGTACTGATGACAATATCTAAAAATAAAAACGGCGTCTGTGATGCAATGGTTAAGCTCTTCGCTTACTATGCGGATGACCCCAGTTCGATTCCTTATATGCTGCAAGGGAAGTTAGCCTGGAAACAGACCAAATGAGGCTGCCTTTTTCTTAATCAAAACATAAAACCACCCACGGAGTCCGACAAGGTACACTAGCGAAGAATTGAGACAGAGATACGGTACAATGTGATTGCATTAGCGACCCAAAAAGCCCTGGGTATATTCATTACCAAACCTAACATAAAAGGTTACAACCCGTATTGGTTAAGCAGCATTTCAAAAGCACATTCGGAAAGAAGGTGTTTGTTTTGCTCAGTGATGCGTGTTTCCTCCGATAAAAACTGTTTTGCCTTCAGAACAAAGTCATCATGCGGATACTAATTAATGTTTAGTATTCTATAAGATAATATACAATCCCCCCCCCCCCCCTCCACACACACACAGAGCACTGTGTTGTTTGGTTTTGGTTAGGTTCTTGGCTTTACGTCCATACTCTGCCTGTGAGGACCAACGCAGGCTGAGAGGGACGAATCCCAGCAGAAAAGCGCTGATCGTCCGCAAGTGAGATCGAACTCGGGTCCTCTGATTGAAAAGCAAAGAGCCTAACCATTACACCACAGACGCCGGTACAGAAATTGAATGAGATTGCCAGTCTATCTCTTGTCAAAAGTATATTACAAAGGAAATTTGGAATCTTTATTCAACCAATCAATTTCTGTGCTCTTTCTGATGGCAGGATTGCACGGGAAAACGAACCTGGAGATGTTGCAGGTGGACCAAGTGCTGCAACTGTTTCAAGACTTGTTGAGTTTGGCTGTGAAGAATTATTACGAAAAGGACGAAGCCAAAAAGGTCATAATTAACTGCATACATAAATGAATGAATGAATGAATAAATATATGTTTTTTTAAATAGGTAAATGATGCGCTCCCCGTGGGAAACCCTTTTACAACAGGCTGTATACACGTGTACTATCAAATAACAATTTCTCTGACAATACAAACATTGAATAGAAAAAAGTTATCAAGGTTGCCAAGATACAAATTCCTGACAAAAGTGCTAAAAGATACAAATTCCTGACAAAAGTACTAAAAGATACAAATTCCTGACAGAAGTGCTAAAAGATACAAATTCCTGACAAAAGTGCTAAAAGATACAAATTCCTGACAAGTTGGAATGCACGCCTGAATCTGTAATATGCCGTAAACGAACTGTCGGCAAAGTATTTGCTCAATCTGCTTTTCTCTGTTTTCTCTTTCTCTCTCTCTCTCCCTCTCTCTCTCTCTCTCTTTCTTTCTTTCTCTCTTTGTCTTTCTCTTTCACACTTTTCTTCTTTCTTTCTTTCTTTTTTTTCTCTCCCCCTTCTCTCTCCCTTTATCGCTCTCTTCTCCTACACCGTCTTCCTTTCTGCCTCCCCCCCCCCCCAGCTCCATGTCTCTCTTACTTTCTCACTTCCTTATTTTGTCTCTCTTATTCCCACTCTTTCTCCTTCTTCTCCATTCTCTCTTTCTCTTACACTTTGTTTGTGTATTATGTTCTGTGTGTGTATCTTTCATCCCCTCTTTTGTTCGCATTACTCACAAAGCGTCTTTATCTATTATTTCAGAAAGAATCCATGGCTGCCTTCAAAGAAACTGACTCCCCGAAATTCTTTGGCCACATAGAAAGACTTCTGAAAGAAAATGGGACTGGTTATTTAGTTGGCAGTGAGGTAATTTAAGCGGTATACACCACCGCTACATGTTGGCGACGCTCTGATTTATTTTCCAGTTTTACATCCCTGGCAACACCGATAGGTAATTTAAGAGAAGGGCTACTTCGGCCCTGCTTTTCAAGGCGAACTCGGGCTGAGAGGGAAAAGTCCCACCAGAAAAATGCAGATTGCCCGCACGTGGGATCGAACTCGGGTCTTTTACGTGATAGGCGAAGAGCCTAACCATTCCACCACGGACTTCCGGTCATAGTCCATGCTTCAGCATACTGACCAGCACTGACCAGCACTGGAGTACAATGCTCCTTTTTCTGTGTTTTAGCGCCGGCTGCGTCGCCTTTAGGCTATCATTAATTCCACAAACGACGTATCAGGTTTTTCAGTTTATAAAATTAGTATATTGCTGCACCTTCTACATTACTTTTAGTTATGTGGATTATAGGTATCAGCCCATAAAATGAACTCTCATGCTTATTAAAGTAAGCGAACAACACGCCCTTCTGCTACGAAACTGCACCTTTTGAGTACCTGATACTTAATGTGCTCTCTTGAAATTATGAAATGTGTCTATTTCTTGCTGATTTATCTTTGCACAATGTTTTTCTCCTGACAATGCGGGTCTAATAATAGAACAGTATCATGCGCGTACATGGAAGTATACATGAGATACATGGCTTATCCTGCCAAGTCTTGGAACTCACTCTCTGTATCTCTTCAGCTGACAGCGGCAGATATCGCAGTGCTTGACTCCACAAACGGCACTCTCGGTGACATCATCTGCTCTTTGGATGACTTCCCCTTGGTGAAATCTCTCACAGAGAAGGTGCTTCAGAATGAAGGGATCAACACCTATGTGGCTAACCGTCCACCTCACTTTTGAAATCCATGTGAAATGTTAGCATTCAGACAAAATTAGGGGGGCGGGGAGGGGGTCTGTAGCCGAGCGGTAAAGCGCCCTGGTTTCGATCCTGGGCTCCGGGTCATAGCCCATGCTTTAGCCTACTGATGCATAGCCTGACCAGCATTGGAGTACAATACTTCTCTTTTTTTTGTTTCATCACCGGCTGCATCGTCATTGGGCTATCATTAATTCCACATGCGATGTATCAGGTTTTTCAGTTTGGAAAATTAGTAGGCCTATGTTGCTGGACCTACTACTTTACTTTTTTGTTTAAAAGTCAGTTTTGTGGATTATAAACACCGACCCATGATATTAACTCTAGGGCTTATTAAAGTACGCGAACAACACGTCCCTCTGCTACGAAACTGCACCTTTTGACTACATGATAATATTTTCGGAGTTTTCATGGCTCCGACCCTCGTCCCATCGGATATGAACGTAAAATTCGGAATGCAGAACGGAAGCACAATATTATACCTTCCTACTACATGTACAATAGTTCATAACTGGCAAACGCAATGTACAGCGCTTATTTTGCTTCTAGTCCGACTGCTTTGTGAATTTACTCCATTTCTTAAGGAGGTCATCGAACTTCATTCCATATTCCCTTCTCTCTACATTTATACTTTCTGCCAATACAGATGTGCCATCGATAAAGCATGCTCCTAGTTAACAAAGTATTACAGGAGCACGGATTTGTGTTGACACATATATAATCATAGGAGCGATGTCAATAAGGCAAATCCTCGCGTGCTGTCTTGGGCATTGCGCATCCAAAGAGTTTAGTACTCTTCGGCACATCCTTTTAAGAACGAATAGTATTATAATGTCACCGCCAAACATTCTTGAAGTTCATATTACATGTACATATATTATATTAATATGCTTTCATAATCTCGTTTCTGACTCATTTTTCTGTGAGATGTGAAGCAGAAATTAATGTGAGAGACTCTCTTTTATAATCTGTGTACATTGTGTATGCTTCTGAAAAAAGAATGGGACGATGGTAGCTTGGAGATAGTGGGTACGGTTTGACGATTCTTTGGAAAAGTCAAGAATTCTAAGTAAAGTCCACTTGGAATGAGTGACATTGATGTACCCCTTTTGGAATAAAACACACTTAGACTGGTGTGACTAGCAGTAATGTTTGTGTGTATCTGGATATTTGGTAAAACCAAGAGAACTTTAAATATGTATTACGTGAAAGTGTTCTTAATGAATGATTGGTGTTGTTATTAACAGCATTTGCTATGAAGATCAATAAAGTGATTTATTTTTTTAATATTATTGATGTCGTCGTTTTCATTAATTTTTCTATGTTTCATTTCCCGAAATGTGATACTTCGTTGAAAATGTGCCCCAGACGATGATAATTACATTACAAAAATAAGCTGAAAAGCCAAAATTGATGCAGCATGGGCTGTTTTGTTTTTGTTTTTTATTTTCTGTTGCTTGTTTGAACTTTTTCTATTTATTGGTGTTTGATTTGTTAAACTACTTGTACCTCTTGTAAATGGACATGAAAATTTTTTTCTGAGAATGTGTCGATAGTCGTCGCAATGCAGGGAATGGGAAGAAAACGAATACGGTGCGATGATATTAATTGAATTGGATGATGTGGAATTTTTGGTGAGGATACATGAATATTCATCCTGGGTACTTGGTCACCCGGCTCCTGTGGTGTAATGGTTAGCCTCTTCGGCTATCATGCAGAAGACCTTAGTTCGATCCCACATGTGGACGAACATCTGTGTTATTCTGTTCAGATTCATCCTTCTCAGCCCGACATTATCCTGAAAAGGCAGGATCGAAGTAGCTCGTCTCTTAAATAAACTTTTAGTGTTGTGAGGGACGTAAAACTGGTAACGCAACGTAACTATTGTGTCAGATCTGTGATTCAGCAACAAAAACAACAACAACAACAACATGACTTTGACGATCCATACAGAGTCAAAAGAGACAACTCTTGCCAAGGGCAGCCATCCAAGAATGTACGAGATGGAAATGTTGAGATGTCGTTTTCACCGTTCCTAACAGGTTTTCTCAGCCAGACAAATACAATGACACATTGATCGGCGTGCGAAACGAGGATACCGCGGCATCAAAGACGATCTCGGAATGTCTACGGCCGTGTGCTAGAGCGCCCACTTCGGATCGCGAAGGCCACTGGATTGAGGCTCTACAAATTCATTTAGATTTTTTCCTTGGCTTCTATCCCTGCTTCTGTTGTCCCGATTCACAGCTTTAAATAATTATGTTTAGTTACCAGTGTCATGTACCTTACAACACTAAGGTTATTTAAGAGACGGGCTACTTCGACCTACCTGTCTGGGCCAACCCGAGCTGAGAGGGAAGAAATACCAGCTGAAAAACAACGCAGATCGTTCGCACACGGGATCGAAAACGGGTCCTCCGCATGATGGGCGAAGAGCCTAACTATTACACTACAACGCCGGTTAGATGACTAGACAAAATAATATACACGGTGGTTAGAAAAGAACGACCCGATGGTATGACGCAACGGTTTATAAGGAAGGCCAACTGGCGCTGTTAGTGTAATGGTTAGGCCCGGGCTGAGAAGGACATTACCCCAGCAGAAAAACGGAGATGTACTCGATCAAGCAAACGTCCTCTGTGTGATAGGCGAAGCGCCTAACCATTATACCACAGACGCCGGTTCACGGGTATTTAAAATAAAAGCTAACAAATGACCACTACCTTCCTTTCTCTCTCTCTCTCTCTCTCTCTCTCTCTCTCTCTCTCTCTCGCCTGTCATGCGGAAGACCAGAGTTCGATCCTGTCGCGGCAATCTGCGACTTTTTTAGCTGAGATTTTCCCCTCTCATCCTGGCTCTTAAATGTCCTTTCAGTACAACTGGAATCCAAACTAGTCTAAGCTAAGGAAAACTCCAGCTAAGGCACTAGGATTGTACTGTCAGTTTAATTTTGTTTCCTGCCTTATGACCATTGTCAATGGTTTGATGATTAGGCTCTTTGCCTTTCATGAGGAAGACCTGAGTGCGATCCTACGTGCTGATGAGCATCTGCGTTCTTTTTCTGCTTGGAATTGTCCCTCTTAACCCAGATTGGCTCTGACAGTCGAAGTAGCCCGTCTCTTAAATGGCCTAACAATTTTGCAAAGGGAGTAAAACTGAGATCTGAACAGAGATGAGAGTTATAACGAAGGTCTCAAGTCTTCACAGCTTCAGCTTGAACTAACCAGACAAAATACGTATATATAAAAGGATCGGCAGGGAATTCTAAGACTGCTTAAGCGGTAATTAGGGGCTAAATTAAGCATAATATCATAAGCGCATAGAGCCAGTAAAGGCTACTTCGATCCTGCCTGTCAGGGCCAACCCGGGCTGAGAAGGACATTACCCCAGCAGAAAAACGGAGATGTACTCGATCAAGCAAACGTCCTCTGTGTGATAGGCGAAGCGCCTAACCATTATACCACAGACGCCGGTTCACGGGTATTTAAAATAAAAGCTAACAAATGACCACTACCTTCCTTTCTCTCTCTCTCTCACTGTCTCTCTGTCTCTCTGTCTCTCTCTCTCTCTCTCTCTCTCTCTCTCTCTCTCTCTCTCTCCCTTCCTTATTCATTTCACTCTTTCCTTCCTTCTTTCCGTCCTTCAATCTTTCCTTCCTTCCTTCCTTCCTCCATGCGTGTGTCCTCCAAGGTCCACCGGTACAGCCCCACCAACATACAACCTTGCTCCTGTCCCGTCCTCTGTTTGCCCGGAGCTTCCAACACAAGAGCCGGGCACAACAAGCACAACTGCTGGGATGTGTGTTTGTTGACGGAGTCCACACTCCAGACACACAACCAGGCGCTCAAGTTTTTGGCCTGACCAATGCCTCAGAGGAGCAGAATGTCTGAATAGGTTGTGTCAGGGATGTTTTATCATTGTCCTGACATAGCAGACGGGAGAAATCGAAGAGAGATTGAGGTTAGCAATGCGCAAAGAGACTTTCTTTTCGAAAATTCGGATTATAGACACAACCTTATTTTCAAATCCGAACAATTTTGTTGTTTTTATTATAATCGAATAAAGTTCTTAGAGGTCCCTTTGCACTTTAAGAACTAAACACTTGCACACTCTAAACCTCGGTCGGATGCTTCTCGTTTAAAGCAAGCAAGAAAAACAACAAAAACGCCATAAAAAAAAAACAGACAAAAAAATAAAACCAACTCAAAATGATGTAAAACAAAACTCCCTGTTCATTTTGCACATCAAATTCATGAAAGACAGATCCCCAGGTGTAAATGGATACCCGGCTATAGACAGCGAACGATCTTGTCCATGTTAGGTTTGGTTACCAGTTTTACGTCCCCTGCAACACTGTAAGGTCATTTAAGAGACGGGCTACTCCGACCCTGCCTGTCAGGGCCAACCCGGACTGAAAGGGAAAAAATCTTGTCCATGTTAGTGCTTTAGGGCCTGTAAAATGGCAGCTTGCACTGTATGCTTCCCAGGAAGTTGAGAAGGTTTCTGAATGAATGGGTCTGCTGGAGTAATAATTGATTGTAAAGCGCATAGAGCCTGCTTTCAAGCGGGGATATGCGCTATATAAGCTGTCATTATTATCATTATTATTATTATTGTTATTATTATTATATCATTATTATTATTATTATCATTATTATTTTTATCATTATTATTATTATCATTATTATTTTTATCATTATTATTATTATCATTATTATTATTATCATTATTATTTTTATCATTATTATTATTATCATTATTATTATTATTATTATTATTATCGGTGCTATAATAAGTCGAGATGGCAATATCAATGATATGTTCCATTACTCAAATAGCCAAAATAGTTGTTGTTGTTGTTGTTGTTTAATCCAGAAGCCCTTGGCTTCTGTTAGTTCTTGCCCTTCTGCCCAATGTCATTTTGTAAACGGTTGTCTTCAGTAGCAACGTTGCTTTTTTTTTGGGTTTTTTTTTTTTTTAGCTCTGTGGATATTTATCTACATCAGGATTACAGGATTACAGGGAATAATTTTTGCTCTTGGCAAGGTGGAGAACTTTGAGGCTGGGTTCGAGCATTGCATAAAAATAAAGGTATTCCGCGGTTTTGGCACCTTCTACTTGCCCATCGTACCTTTAAATGTGATTTGAATAAACGAATAATAAATGCAATACCTGTTGCTTAGATTTCCATCATCCTTTACAGCAGAGGGGAGAAATATGGACGGAGAATGGGGATGTTTGGATTTCTGGACGCCTGGACTCGGAGTTGACTTTAATTCGATATTTGGTGGAGTCTAGGGCTGGCAGAATTGACTCTGCGAGAGTCACATGGATTTGATACCAGAGTAATGTTTGTCTGTTGGCGTAATGGGCGAATTTGAAATTAGGTCAGCAGAAGCGGAAGTCAGAGGAGAGAAATGCAAATCGACTTTGACCATGAGGTTCGGTGTTCCCTGGGTTTTGAAAATATTCTGTAAAGAAAAGATTTTCTTGTTTTACAGATTCATATTTTAAATGTCCAATCAAAGTCAGATGAGTAAAGTAGGTCTTTTCTTTTTATTATTGTATCTTGGCCTATCTTATCTTATCTAATCTTGTCTCATCTTACCTTATTTGACTACATCTTCTCTTCTCTTCTATTTTCTTATTTTTTAAACCTGTCCGGGTCAAGCACGCGTTATTGAGAAGAAAAGATGTGTTAGATAGGATTTTGACCTCCAACGTGAACGTTTACGTGGAAAAATGCCATTAACAAGTCAAAGTAAAACGTGAATTTGAACAGGTGTTCATTTGAGGAGCCTGTACAATTGTTTTTTCAACATTTCTAAAGTGGTAACCTGTACGCCTTTCAGACTTTACATACGTTGAAGCGGCAAAGCTTCACTTAATAGCTAATGGGAAAGACAACACTAGTTCTCGAAATCATCCAGACGTTAACAAAGCAACTAAACAATTACGTTTGTCATTCGCGTTTTCCTTGCACTTCAAAGAGACAAAGGGACGTAAAATGTCACCTAACTGAGTGCCCTAAAGCCGCTTAGACAGTTTCAAAGGAGGGAACATACTTCAAGTAAAAGTTTGAAAGTTTAACCTCATACTTGTTTCATAACTGACCCAAGGTGACCCAGAGGCTTAAGGAAAACGGTGGTCTACATTTTGTCAGAGCAGTTCGTCTTCGAGCTATCTTTAAGCTTTTGCAATGCGAAAATGGGACTCCAACTCATTTTTAAAAAAAGGGAAATGTCCCGCATTCACTTCACAAAGGTTTAAAGATGTCACCAAAAATATCTTGTCTGGTGATTTCCTTCTTCCCAGTTTACAATGTCACAATGACCTAACTGGTGTCTTTGCTGTAATGGTCAATTGGGCTCTTCACCACTACAGTAAAAGACCTGAGTTCAATCCCTCGTTGGATGAGCGTCACCGTCTGTCTACTTAGATATTTTGTTCCTTTTCAAAATGGGTCAAAATAACCCGCCTCTGAAAGTACTTTACTGGGTATGTAAAAAGAAAACCTAATCAAACAGTGACATTTTTTTCGACTAGTAATGACAGATGGAAATGGTTTAGTTGCTAGGGCATTGTAGATACAAGTATGTCTTCATGACTATAACCTCTTTTTTTCAGTCACTCAAGAGTTGAATAGTAAGGGACAAAAAGCTAGAAGAAAATAAGAAGAGCTCGGTAAAAATAATGAGTTTGGGGGGGGGGGGGGGGGGGGGGGGGGGGGGGGGGGGGGGGGGGGGGGGGGGGGGGGGGGGGGGGGGGGGG
>JAUKPP010268352.1:942-11380 GCA_032273245.1 Phyllaplysia taylori
GGAATCGAGAAGGGGAGGGGGGGGGGGGGGAGTGAAAATATCTGTCCTCATCCTTCTCGTCACCTTCCACGCGCACGTCCGCTCACACGATAACGGGTCCCTCCCCCTCCACCACCCCGTCCCCCACCCCTCTCGCTCCTTCTCCGATCTGGCTCGGTGCCTAGAAAGCCTGTAACTGGCTTTATTAGCGCCACCCACCGGCGCCCGCACTGTGCGCGTGCCCTACTGCTGTCCTATAACATTTAGTAGAACACTGTGCTCGTGTGTGATGTGAGGCGACATGATAGTGGTGTTACCCGTGTCGTGTATGTGTGCGTGTGTCTCTTGCGTTCTTCTCTGAGTGCTACTAGTGTGTAGCAAGCACACCCGTTCGTGTTGTGGTTTGACGGATAACTATTATCAGAGACAAATAATTTTTTGTAGTTTAGTATTTTTTGGTTTTTTGTTGTTTTTTTGTTTATTTTCTGGAACAGCATTTTTTTTCTCTAGATCTATTTTTTTCTTTCTTTATTAGCATCATCCACCGGCGCCCGCACTGTGCGCGTGCCCTACTGCTGTCCTATAACATTTGGTAGAACACTGTGCCCGTGTGTGATGTGAGGCGACATGATAGTGGTGTTACCCGTGTCGTGTATGTGTACGTGTGTCTCTTACGTTCTTCTCTGAGTGCCAAGCCTGATTGAGTGCTTAAGTAAAAAACAAAACAAAAAGAGGCTAAAACAGCTGAGGCTGGCGCCTCTATAAATAACTCACTCCTTACTACTACTACTAGTGTGTAGCAAGCACGCCCTTTCGTGGTGTGGTTTGACGGAAAACTGTTATCAAAGACAAATATCTTTTTCTAGCGTAGTATTTTTTATTTTTTTTGTTTAATTTTCTGGAACAGCATTTTTTTTTCTCTATTATTTTTCTCTCTTTATTAGCATCACTCACCGGCGCCCGTGCTGTGCGCGTGCCCTACTGCTGTCCTATAATATTTAGTATAACACTGTGCTCGTGTGTGATGTGAGGCGACATGATAGTGGTGTTACCCGTGTCGTGTATATGTGTGCGTGTGTCTTTTATGTTCTTCTCTGAGTGCTAGTGTGTAGCAAGCACACCCATTCGTGGTGTGGTTTGACGGATAACTATTATCAAAGACAAATACTTTTTTATAGCTTAGTATTTTATTTTATTTATTTTAGTTTATTTTCTGGAACAGTATTTTTTCCTCTATATCTATTCTTTTACTTTTTTTATTAGCATCACTCACCGGCTCCCGTGCTGTGCGCGTGTCCTACTGCTGTCGTGTAACATTTAGTACATGCTCGTGTGTGTGCGTGTGTCTCTTACGTTCTTCTCTGAGTGCTAGTGTGTAGCAAGCACACCCATTCATGCTGTAGTGTGACAGATAACTATTATCAGAGAAATATAATGTTTCATAGCCTAATATATATTTTTTTTAGTTTAGTTTCTGGAACAGCATTTTGCTCTAGATCTATTCTTTTTCTTTCTTTATTAGTATCACTCACTAGCGCCCGTGCTGTGCGCGTGTCCTACTGCTGTCCTATAGCATTTAGTAGAACACTGTGCTCGTGTGTGATGTGAGGCGACATGATAATGGTGTTACCCGTGTCGTGTATCCGTGTACATGTGTCTCTTAGGTTCTTCTCTGTGTGCTAGTGTGTAGCAAGCACACCCATTCACGTTGTTGTGTGACGGAAAACTATTATCAATGACAATAATTTATTATAGCTTAGTATTTTGTTGGGTTTTTTTTTTGTTTATTTTCTGGAACAGCATTTTTTCCTCTAGATATTCTTTTTCTTTTTTAATTAGCACCTCTATACGGCGTCCGTGCTGTGCGCGTGTCCTACTGCTGTCGTGTAACATTTAGTATGTGCTCGTTTGTGTTATGAGGCGACATGATAGTGGTGTTATTCGTGTCGTATATATGTGCGTGTGTCTCTTACGTTCTTCTCTGAGTGCTAGTGTGTAGCAAGCACACCCATTCGTGTTGTTGTGTGACGGATGACTATTATCAAAGACAAATAATTTTTTATAACTTAGTAAATTATTATTTTTTAAGTTTATTTTCTAGAACAGCATTTTTTTCTCCAGATCTATTCTTTTTCTTTCTTTATTAGCACCACTAAACGGCGTCCGTGCTGTGCGCGTGTCAGTGTCCTACTGCTGTCGTATAACATTTAGTATGTGCTCGTGTGTGATGTGAGGCGACATGATAATGGTGTTACCCGTGTCGTGTATATGTGTGCGTGTGTCTCTTACGTTCTTCTCTGAGTGCTAGTGTGTAGCAAGCACACCCATTTGTGGGTGTGGTTTGACGGATAACTATGATCAAAGACAAATAATTTTTTATAGCTTGGT
Organism: Phyllaplysia taylori; assembly: GCA_032273245.1. Classification (NCBI taxonomy): domain Eukaryota; kingdom Metazoa; phylum Mollusca; class Gastropoda; order Aplysiida; family Aplysiidae; genus Phyllaplysia; species Phyllaplysia taylori. The sequence goes on from JAUKPP010268352.1 coordinate 3,310, forward strand.
ATTTTATTTTATTTTTTTAGTTTAATTTTCTGGAACAGCATTTTTTTTCTCTATTCTTTTTCTTTCTTTATTAGCACCACTAAACGGCGCCCGAGCTGTGCGCGCGTCCTACTGCTGTCGTATAACATTGAAAAACTGTACTCATGTGAACTAGGGGAGACATGATGGTGTTGTTACCCGTGTCATGCGTGTGTGTACGTGCGTGCGTGCGTGTCTCTTTCACGTTCCGTTTCTTAAATGACCTTACTATTATAGTTTTGCAAGGGACGCAAAACTTAATAGTAGAGTAAATCTCTTACGTTCTCTGTGTGTTTGTGTGTGTAGCAGGAACACACGTCCGTTTTGGTGCGATGTAAAACTCTTATCAAAGACAAACAGATTTTAACAAAGTAATTTTTTTTTCCTTTATAGTTCCGCGAACAAATTTGTTTTCATTCGCTTTCTTCTAAAAAAAACCATATAATTTTTCTATCTCTCCTTCCTTGTTTGTTTTTGTTTTCTTCTTTTTTCCGTGTTTGCTGACCTTATCGGAAGAGAGGGGAGTTGTGCATAATATTTTACTTTTGTTTTGTTTGGGTTTTTTATTTTCGTTGACGAAAATAGCCTGGACCAGTGCGTGTGCTGTGTTTCGGACTTGATAAGTCTTGATAGATTGATTGACTTCTTACGCGCGTAGCCTGGTCGACCTCTGCTCCTTTCTCCTCCTATCTCGGGGGAAAAAACTATTGATGTCATCCGCCTATCGCTCTGTGTGCAGAAATGCTCTAATCTGCTGAAGGTCGTATCAGTACACACACAGTTTGTTTGGGTCTTGCAGATATGCTCCGGTTTAGTTTGTTGTAATATGAAAGTATCGTTAATACTCCTCTGAAGGATGGGTCGTGGTGATATTCTGAAGCAGGACTTACTGTGTCTCCGTGATATTCTGAAGCATTTTGACTCGGACTGACGTTGTCTTCATTCTCCAATCAGTTTGCTTGAAGGTGAAAAGAGTGCAAAGCTTTTCCGGAGAGGGGTTCTTTATCGGAACCTGTAGCTGTTGCATTTCGTCTTGCAGATACTAGTTTGTTTCGGTCTGCAGATATGCCCAGTTTAGTTTGTTTCAATGTGAAAGTGTAGCAAAAACTCCTCTGAAGGTCATCATGATATTCTAAAGCACTTTGATTCGGATCTACAGTGTCGTCATCCTCCAGTCAGTTTGCTTAAGGTGAAAAGCGTGCAAAACTTTTCTGGAGAAAGGTTGTTTATCAGAATTTGTCGCTGTTGCATTTCGTCTTGCAGATACTCAACTTTAATTCATCGTGAAAGCTTCGGAAAAAAGTTTCTTGAACGACGGTTTATTATGTGTAGAAGTTTTGTGTGAACTTGCAATCATTTAATAGAAGATTAAATGAGAAAACTGTCGGTACTTTGTTCAAGATGGTTCATATTTGTTGCAGGTTCATTTGGACATACAGATATGAAAAATTGATTTACTTTTGATTATGAAGTACCGGTATGTGAAAAGCGATTCTGGCGGACGGTTTCGATAGGATTTTGTGTGTTAAGAATGTGGGATTAGAAGGATTTCTCAGAACGCGGATAGCCATTATGGAGGACAAAGCATTGGATAAGAAAGCAGAGGCGAAAAGGAGGGAGAGAATGACCGCCTTGTTTATAAGAAAATTATGTAAGTTTTCAATTTTGATTAATCAGATAGTACGTGAATGGGGCATCATTCTTTTCTGGACCCGTGCAGACGTATCAGTACTGCTTAGCAATGTGAACGTTCATTTGCGCAGTTCGGTAATCCATTAATGACATTGCTAACATGATTTGATGACAATTGAGGCAAGATGGGTAGAGTCAGGAAAAGGAAAACTACCAATGTATCATGTATTTTGATAGTTCATATATTTCTTATGTCCATTCAGTGCAGGGGAAAAAAGATTAACATTTTAACAACTTTTGTGCTAAAATATTCGGTGGACCTATGAACGGCGACCGGTGTTAATAAGATAAAAGAAATAAATCTTGGAACAGCACTTTACCTGTAATAGAGAAATATATAGAAAGAAAAAGTCACTGCTCGCCGGTAAACGATGACATCACAGTTGCTTTTCTCTGGTGCAGCCGAAATATCAAGATTGACGTTAAGAATAGAATGCATTATTACTATAATTGTGGCCGAAAAGAACGCACTCGCACCGAGGCGAAAAGTGAGATATGAGGATTTCTCTCACCAGAACCGTTGTTCCAAAACAACCCTTTGTATGATATATATAAAAGTGAATAATCCGCAATGATTTTCAATTTTTGTATATTATTTAAAGGCCACAATTAATGAAAGAACGAGTGTTTGCTCTTGCACTATCTGCTGCCACACACAGGGCAGTGAGTTTCATTAATCTTTGCTCAGATCATGGGGCTGCATTGCTCTAGTTATTGGTGATGGGTGCGAAATTTGTGAATAACATTAACATGTAACTTACATTGTTTTTTGGTGTTTTTTTTTATGCAGATATGATGGAATTTTGGTTTTTTATTAATTTATTTTCAATTTATATTTTTGTATTTATTTTTTTTTTTTTTTTTTTTTTTTTTTTTTTTTTTTTTTTTTTTTTTTTTTTTTACTTATAACAGATATTTGCGATTATACTCTGTTTCGCCATGGAATGATAAAATTGTTCGTTTTCTTCTCACTCTCAGATCCTCGTCCCATGGAGTATGGTGTCCGAAACAAGATGACCAAGATCATTCCCTCACATCAGTACGACCCGAACAGCACCATGAGCAGCAGTTTCCCAACCTTCAGGTGAGACAAATAACCAACAAAGCATCAGCTTGGTGTAATGGCTCTTGGTTTGGTTTGGTTTGGTTACCAGTTTTACGTCCCCTGCAACACTGTAAGGTCATTTAAGAGATGGGCTACTTCGACTCTGTCTGTCAGGGAAAAAATCCCAGCAGGAAAAAAAACCCCAGATCGGCCGCAAACCAGGGCCTTCCGCATGCAAGGCGAAGAGCCTAACCATTACACCACAGCTTGGTGTAATGGCTCTTAGCCCATCACACAGAGGATGGGAATTCGATGTCCATGTTGGTGGAATACCCCTGGGTCGAAGTAGCCTGCCTCTAAAATGATCTTACAATGATACAACTATATTGAAACTAAACCGAACCAAGTAAAGTTTTTTTGTTGGAGGCCATTCACAAGCCATGCGGACAAATCAAATTTTGACAATTTTAGACCTTTTTTTAAATATTTTTTTTTAGGTAATATGACAAATCTCTAATCATTATTTTTATTTTTATTATTAATTTGCCATGGAAAAACTGCTGCACCCCCCCCCCCCCCCCTCTTCCTCTTCCTGTGAACAGGACTTCCCAGCAGAATTGATCCAATGATTGTTAGGATAGAATTTCTGTCCTCTAAGTGGTGGTAGGCGAAGAGATTTACCATCACTGTGTTAGGGTGGAGGTGGGATGGGAATAGACATGGAAAGCGGGGAGTTGAGCAAGGATGCCATTTTTTCATTTGTTCCCTTTCTTCTATAATGTCCTCTGAAATCCTCCAAACAGAACATTAAAATTTACATTCTGCATCTGTTTACTGTTTAACCTCTTATCAGCTAGCAACCGGCGCTGTGGTGTAATGGTTAGGCTCTTCGCCTTGCATGCGGAAGACCCCGGTTCGATCCCCGATCGAAGACGATCTGAGTTTTTTCTGCTGGAATTTTTTCCCTCTCAGGCAGCGTCAAAGTAGCCCGTCTCTTAAATGACCTTACAGTGTTGCAGGGGACGTAAAACTGGTAACCAAACCAAACCTTATCAGATAGCTGTGTCTATTAGCTGTCTTTCTGATTACAGGCATGTTTTTTTGTATCCTCAATTATTTTCACAAATCCAAGTGGCATTCCTGTTAAGACTCATGTATAGTCTTAAGTTACTGTCCTTTATTTGTGGGAGTTTTTTTTCCAAGGGGAAATGATTAGCGAGTAATCAAGAAGTTATTCATTTCACAGGGGCACCAGCTTCTTCAGCTGTTTTAGCCATCAGAATAAGAGAGAATGATGTTTCAGTGGACGAAAGGGTTAACTTTTAATGAATTAAAATAAGACAGTGTTTTCACTTTCCTCTGCCAGGACTACTTTTGTTATCAATATTGTTGGACTATGGCCCACTAAGAGTTTGAAGTTCTCTGTGGAACCATAGTGCACCTGAACTTCACTTATCATTTCCAGATTTGCTGTTTTCTTGTATCTTTATCTCAAGTTGTGTTCTGTTTTCTTGTTTAGTCTTTAGTTCTTGGCCTTTACTGTTACACTTAGAATTAGCTAGCACTTATGTGACTATGTCTGATACAGGAATAGATACTGTAGTCTGTGGTGTAATGGTTAGGCACTTCGCCTATCACGCAGACGACGTGAGTTTGAGGCTTGCGTGGGGCAGTTTATTTGATCAAGTATTATATCTCTGTTTTTCTGCTGGGATTTTTTTCCCTCTCAGCCTGCGTTGGCCCTTACAGGCAGGGTTGAAGTAGCCCGTCCCTTAAATGACCTTACAGTGTTGCAAGGGATGTTAAGCCATAATCAAACAAAACCAAACCAGGAATAGATTACTCAGAAATTTTACAATTGGTATACGGGTGTCTGTGGTGGAATGGTTAGTCTTTTTGCATATTACACAGAGAACAGGAGTGTAGGGGGTGTATTGTTACTGCCTACTCTCTGCCCTAAATAAAGTATGTCTTTTCTTGTCTTATCTGAATTACAATCTTACCTGATACACACACTGAGTGAGCACCTGATTTAAGCAACTGTATCAACAAGGATTTAGAATGGCTTTAAAAAAAATACTAACTTTAAATTTTAATCTTTCACCATCATCCACACACCCAGTGAGCATCCGAGCCCAGGCTCCATCAGTGCCGGGGGACAATCCCCTATGCTGCCCTCCCCATCTGACGCCATGGGCAAGTACGGCCACCCGAACGAGGGATATGACTGGTTCTACAAGCAGTTTGAGCGTGCCTTCAATGAGCTGCAGGTTCTCAAGCATCAGAATAAAGAAATGATGGACATGAGAGACCGCTACGACCAGGTACTGCCATTGACATATACTTCAAATCCCTTACTCCGTACTTATCATGGGTTTCAACATTCCGCTATTTAGCGGATTTCCGTTACTGCTATTTCTTCCGCTAAACATTTGATAAGTGATTCTATTACTTGAAATTATCTTCCAAACCCGCAAATTGGTATGAAATAACCTTTCCATGATAAAATCATTTTTATTTCAGCATTCTAGGGTTAAACAGTATAAAAATAATGGGTGTCTCTGAGTCTCACGAAAATGGTCCTCTGTCGCAATCACACAAAAAGTTCCTCCTTTTAAAAAAATTCTTAGTTGAGACCTATGACTTATGCAAGAAAAACCCAGTGTTATTTTTATTGCAGTGCATTTAGGTGCAGATCTGCCCCCCCCCCCCCCTTCTCTCCGGGAAATCCCGCTGTTAATACTATTTTTATCGAGTGTGGGACAGCTCTATTGGTCTTCTTTGTGGTAAAAAATCCGTGGGGCAACTTTTGCTAGATTTTCTCTGAAGCTACTGCTTGAATTGTTCCAACGCTTGGCACAAGGGTTGGTTTCCATTTGTCTCAACAGGATTACATTTTTCTGGATTGATTGATGCTTTCTAAAAATCTTTTAGATAGGATCAATAAAAATCATAAAGCGACCTAATCAGGAAATTTCTCAACTCTATTATGTTGAATACTAATTTGGAGCTCATTTTTCTCTTATGTCACAAGACTATGTGTGTGAAAAATCAACCCTCGACCTCGTGCTTCTGTAAAACTTATGATATTCCCAATTTGGCAGCCTTGACTTTTTATATTGATCTAAAGAAATTTCTAAAATATGACACAAATCCATCTAGAAAAACTCACTCCTGTTGAGACAAATGGAAACAAACACATAACTGTGCAAAGGTTAAGGAATAATTTGTAGCAGTAGTTTTGCAGAAAATCTAGCAAAAGTTATGCCACGAATATTTGACCACACTATCAGCATGGCTATTTCAAACCATTCTTGTGGATGGCTGGCGGGCACTCTGGATTAGCCTGCCCTTTTTGCTTCTTTCTTTATGTTACTGTTTTTGGGCTAATCGGCTTCCTTACGCTGATTTGATCTTATAGTGTTGGAAATGCCTTAAAACCCTGACAAAGCAAACAAATTCTTTACCGGCGCTGTGGTGTAATGGTTAGGCTCTTAGCCTTGCATGCGGAAGACCCCGGTTCGATCCCAGATCGCGGACGATCTGGGTTTTTTTCTGCTGGGAGATTTTCCCTCTTAGCCCGGGTTGGCCCTGACAGGCAGGGTCGAAGTAGCCCGTTGCAGGGGACGTAAAACTAGTAACCAAACCAAACCAAACGAAACAAATTCTTTTTTTTTTTTTTTTTTTACAATAACAAGGATGAGCATTCTCAGGATTTATCCCGAATTCTGACTCAGGAGCTGGGTTTTTTTGTTTTTTTTTATCTCAAGGGGCTGAAAGTCTTGAGAACTTTTTTAGAGTTGTATTGTCATTTCATTTCATTTTAAACGTCACAAATATTGGGTCTTGATTTAAAAGCACAAAGTTTTTTGTTTTGTTTTTGGCCTGCTGTGCCCGTCTCTGTAGTTTGGGACTACAGACTCATCGTTGTACTAGTTGAATCTGTTCACTATTTGCTTGTAATTTTTTGTTTGTTTTGTCTTTGTGCAAATCCCTTCTCTCTCTATCAGAGTTTCATTGACTTTACAGTGTAACAGTGCCTTGAGACCTAAAGACTCACAAATGTACTAGTGGAATCCGTTCACTATTTTCTTGTATTTTTTTTCCCTCTGTATTGTCTTTGTACTAATCACTTCTTTCTCTATCAGAGTTTTATTGACTTTACAGTGTAACAGTGCCTTGAGACCTAAAGACTCACAAATTATGTATTAGTAGAATCTGTTAACTTTTTCTTGCAATTGTTTTCTTTGTATTGTCTTCGTACTAATCACTTCTCTCTCTCTAGAGTTTTATTGACCTTACAGGTTAACAGTGCCTTGAGACCTACAGACTCATAAATTATGTATTAGTAGAACCCGTTCACTATTTTCTTGTAACCTTTTTCTTTGTATTGTCTTCGTACAAATCACTTCTCTCTCTCTCTCTATCAGAGTTTTATTGACCTTACAGGTTAACAGTGCCCTGAGACCTACAGACTCACAAATTATTTATTAGTAGAACCCTTTCACTATTTTCTTGTAATCTTTTTCTTTGTATTGAATTGTCTTCGTACAAATCACTTTTCTCTCTCTCTCTCTCTATCAGAGTTTTATTGACCTTACAGTGTTACAGTGCCTTGAAACTTAAAAAAATATTTAGCCTCTCTGTTGCCTTTCTCTCTCTCTTTCCCTCCCCTTCTCTCCTCTATCGGTATTGTGTGTGGGAATTGCTTGCAAAATGTAAAAAATGCCAGTCAACAGGTTTTTGTTTTTTATGTCAACCCTTCAAACACTGTTAGTCACCCTGAGGTGAAATGTCCCAATTATCGGTCTGTTTTTGTTGAATTTCCAGGTAATCACTCGGGTTTGGGTAGATCGACAGTGGTACTTTGAATCACGTTATCAATTTATGAGTGGTTTCCACCCGTGATAAGTCCTACAAGCGTGCGTTTGAGTAGCTCTTGTGTGATGTAATTCTGAGCCAAGACTGGGATTGCCATAGACAAAAACTCTCCGAGCTCCTTTCCCTTTATCTACCCCAGAAGCCTCGGTGCGAGCAGTGTACTGTAGTGTGTCTCCAGTGTTGTCTGTGGTGTCGCGGTTAGGCTCTTTGCCTATTACTCAGAGGATGGGAGTTTGATCCCCATGTCGGACGAAGATCTGCTGGAATTTATTTTCCTCTCAGCCCAGGTTGGTCCAGACAGGCGTCTGTGGTGTAATGGTTAGGCTCTTCGCCTATCAGCTTATCATGCAGAGGACACGAGTTCGAGGCCCGCGTGGGCCAGTTTGTTTGATCGAGTATATCTCCGTTTTTCTGCTGGGACAATGTCCCTCTCAG
>JAUKPP010268363.1:1077-11377 GCA_032273245.1 Phyllaplysia taylori
GACCCCCCGGACCCCCCCCCCCCCCCGTCCCCCCTCCCCAACCCTTTTGAGTGGTCTGGTATTATTCAATCTTCCCGTCATTGTATCTTTTAGACTGCTGATAAATACCCGGTATCGATATTACCGAATAATTGTTCGATTTTGGGCCTGGGATAACAAACGAAAAAGTGCCCAAAGTTTAACACCAGATTCTCAATAAGTGGGCCAGAAGGGGTGCTGGGCAAAAATTGCAGCACAGGAGATCATGCTATAGTATAGGCTATAGCCTATATAGGGAGTACTCTATATGATTAAAATACTAACTACTACACTACAAATTCAAATACTAATACTAGTTTTTAGGCTATCTCCTGTGCTCCAATTTTTTCTCCCCAATGTGGCTATGCCCTTTCTCGTAATTATTTGCGAGCATATAGCGAATTTCAACGTGGTAGCCTACATGTAAGTGCGTATGTGGGTAAGGGGAAGTTTCTATACACGCACGTTATCGCGGCTATTGGCATTTTTCACACAATTGCTCTAATACAGAGGAACTCCCCCCGCCCTCCCCCTCTTGAGCTGCCACCCTTTTAAAAGGCCAATGTGCCAAATACGAAGGCTTCTTTTCGTTGTTGTATCAGACATCTTCAGCAGCAACCTAGCTAATTTATGTCCTGGATCAGAACGTCTTTGATAGAACATGCTCTATCCATGCTGACCGTTGGGCAAAATAGGAGATAACTCTCGTGTTATTAGTTCATTTTACTATTCCCCCTTCCTGCCCTTGTCTACAAATATGTGCACAACACAACAGCTGAAGTAAACACGGGCGCTGTGAATCGGTGTCCGACTGCCGGTGTCCGGTGTCAATGTAGCGCCTCGCCCTGTCAGAAGACATGAGATCTGATCTGACTGTTGGGTCTGGTGTTAATCTAGCCTTACCCTATAGCGGACTCCATTGTATCCTGCTTCATTAATTTTTACACTTATGCCCTAGGTACCCATAGGGCCTTGGTTATGTAGGCTACTTTTTTTTTTTTACTTTACCCTTTTAATGTAACTTTTTTTTTTTTCCTTCTTTTATTCATAGATGACATTCAGGACCTCTGCACCAATATTCACCGGCTTCAAGCGAGATGTCAAAGTGTTCAAGTGGAGGTGCTTACCATTCGTTCACCTGAACAGCAATCTTGTTTTTCCAAAGTGGACACCCTAGTGACAAGTCTAGAACACCAGTGTGCTCTTGGAGATCCGGAGGACCAGAATTATCGGAAAAAAGCAGAAACATTTTTCAACGCTTGTCTCTCTGATATGGCTGTGCCTGGACTTATTGACTACAAATTTCAAGGAATTGTTCTAGGATGCAAACTGGAAGATCAGAAGCATGTTAGACACAGACTTCAATGTTTAGTGGAAGGCCGATGTCATGTCAACTTTGTCGACAGTATGATTCAAGAACCACAACCCAAAAGTCCAACAGGCAGCTCTAATGATGATGTGGCTTCAGGTGAAAGTATAGGTGGTGCCGGGGGACTTGAGGACAGTGGGCATAAAAGTTCCACTCAATGATGACATGCAGAGTAATAGAAAGAGCTGAGAAATGTGTGATGTTTTTAGGATAAGAATTCATCTAACTTCATTAATGAATTTTTTTTCTTGTGATTTTGTAGGATTTTTCCCCCCTTTTTCTCTCCGTGATTTCCATTTGTTGACAAAACAACAACCACCATTTCCATGATATAGTATTTGCTGAAAATATTTATCGTTGAATTTTCCACCTATTCTTTCCTATGCCTAAAGGACACGGCTTCCTGGCTTTTGCGGACCAAAATGTGATTGGTTGGTTCAGCTAAACTTTTCCTTACATGTGAAGGAGTGCCTTAAACTTTTTCAATGTGCATTATATTACTAGCTGGGTCGACCGCTTCGCCTGGGTAATAATGGGGGCATTATACACAGAGAGAGAGAGAGAGAGAGAAAGAAAGAATACATGAAAGAAATTGGTGCTGTCCCAGGTTCGACCTCATTCCCTGTCCTAAGAAGATAAGGGTCTCAATCTTCAAAGTGGGCTGCATGCACGCATGAGTGTTTGAAGTTCACGTCAGTGCGTGCAGGAAAGTTGCGAGGCGCACTCGTGTCGAACACATCTTGAACGCGTGTCTGTTTCGTTTCTCAGTGGAATTATTCTAAAGGCCTAAGGACAGGAACTTTTTGTAAAGTATATATTTCTAAATTCAGGAAATGAAGAAATAAAATAATCGAAGGCTGTCATGAGCACGTATTTGTGCAGGCATCTGCCAATCTTCAACTTTGTAGCTGTCGTAGTTTTGTGGGAAAAGTGACACATGTGTTTCCAAGTTGTCAAATATGATATGATACATATTCATTGCGGGTGTGCTTTATCAACATATGTCTTGTTTTCTTTTTGTTTTTTAAATAGACATTTTCAGTTCCTAATATATCAGGGATCTGGTTACAACAGTATTTTCCCCCCTTTTTTGCCATTTCTCTTTGGACATCTTATATAACATAGATTTTGCTCTCATGCCACAATCCCTGATATCTCAAGTATCAACTGTAACTGCCAATGCTTTTCTTTATCAATGACTTGAGCCTTGTTATATTATGTATTGATGTACTGTGTGCATGATAGGCCTACCTGACCAATGGTTCTCTTTTTCAATGATTTTAGCTGAGACTAGTTCACAAGAACCATTGTCTTTTTCTTTGCTGTCATTGATCATAGTTGCTTGTAGCTCAACAGGTCTAATTACTATTATTAAACTTTTGCATGGCCCATCAAGATTGGAAAACTTTTAAACTTGAAATGAGCTGACTTTTCACTGCTTGTTTTTTTTAAGAGTTAGTTTATCCGTATTGTCTTGTTTTTTTTACCAATGGCTTCCTGTTTGGTCATTTAGTAAATCAATTATCATTATCAATTATATCGAAATATTCACAAATGAGTCATTTCGGAGGGGGATAGTTATATATATGTTGGAGTTGTATATTTATCGTGGTATGAGCTTTTTTTCTATTTTATTCTGGGGACTACATGCCATCGACAGAAATGTTTAGTTTGAATACACATTAATGAATTTCCACTTTGTCCACTACACTATTTGCATTCGTGGTCATATGTTGTTGTCGTCGATGAGGAACTTATATTATGGGTTATTCACCCTTCAGGTAGTCTTTACGACCTACACTGATGTAGAGTGAAAGTGAGTGAATCATGGATTATTTGTGAGTTGCTTCCAGTGGCTTTGTGCAGTATTAGTCTATTATGTTGTGCAGCACAGTACAATCTTGTTGGAATGTATTAGGGATGGAGTTTCTCCACACTACATGTATAATTTTATTTTTACATGTTGCAGTGTACATTGCTTTTCTTCTTCTTTTTTTCTCTTGGGGCACGTTGTACCAATATATTGTACTGTGTAATGCCCAAACTGTCTCTTGTCATCATATGAGAGCTCAATATTACACTTTATTATGTATTGTATATTGTTAATCAAAGTTATGAATCTGAACATTGTGATATTTGGAATTATGCTCAACTGTATTCAAGGTAAATGAGGATGAGAAAAGGATGGACATTACAGAGTTTTGTAATGCTGATTTTTATCATGCGGTTGTTGTGTATGTCAATTTGGTCTATAATGATCATTCTGCAATATATAAACAGCATTCACTACTGATTTTTAACATCTTTATATGGTATGCATTTAATTTTCAAATGCCCTGTGTAATTTTTGGTTTAACGAGTTGTGAATGCTTTCATGAAATTCCAACCTTTACATTGATCAGTGTTCAAATTCCTCCTCTTTTTCTTTGATGATAATAGTTGCATTTATTAGCACATAATATCCCTTGCTGGAAAGAAGGCTCTGTGCACTTTACAGTCTAATGCTACCTCGCCAAAGTCATTCAGAAGCATCCTCAACTTTCTGGGAGTCATGCAGTGCAACCTGCCATTTTACAAGCTCTCAAACACTAACATACTGACAAGATCTTGTGCTGCCTATAGTCTATGGACAGGTGCTCATTCACACCTGGGTGCACTGAAAACAGTTTGAGTATACTGCCTTTCCAAAGGAGTCAACGATAGGCCCAAGTTAGGATTTGAAACCACAGCCTCACAATTACTTGTCGAGCTGCTTAAGAGCTAGACTACTATTACCACAATATCACATTAACTTTTGTTGCTCAGCAACGTTTATGAAATTGAGATGATCACATGCTTGTATTTTGTTATCATAAAATATTATTTAAATACAGTGCTTAACACTTTGTAGTCACACAGCCAGATGAACAAAGGACCCTTACAGTCACACGCAGCCAGCCGTGACACGATCAGGCTTATCGGACCTGGCACATATATGCGCCGAGTGACTAGATGGGCAAATTTGGGTCGGCGCATAAAGTGATAAGAGGGACAGCAAGGGGGAGGCTTATCATTATCTGGGCATGAATAATGGAAGGGAATAGTTGCAAACGCTTGAACTTCAATAATGATCCATCATTTAATATTCATTATTATTATTATAATATAAACATAATACATGATGTATAAATTATAAATTTATTCATTTGTTGCCATGACTTTGAGGTTTTACGACCTCACACCTTTATATCTTCTGTGATTAATAATAATACAGTACTTATTTTAGTTCATGTATAGCATACCATCCACAAAAAAATTGCTGCTAATGTTTCCTGACTTTGGCTTGGAAAATCGTCTTATTGTAAGCTCCTGCTTATTTTTTATCAGCCTTAACTAAACTGCTAAATTGAAGCTCTACACTATTGTAGTTTAATGTTAGAACTCCTCTTTGAAAGTATGACTGTTGCCATAGGTTTTATAATTCTTTATCATGCTGCTAATCTTATTTCGTCTCATAAGTCTATCTTCCAAGTAACAGATTTTGCAAACAGAATTTCATTTTTTGGTATTGATTTGCTTGTACAGTAAAACCTCGTTAAACCGCCAACCATGGGACATTAGAAAGCTGGTGTTATAGAGAGGATGGCGATATAACGAGGGCAGGACAAGGGAGGCTATACAGATATAGGACAACATAATGAGTTGTTATTATATTCCCATGGTTTGTCACACGCATTAGGCGCGGCCGCAGACATGCTGCGAGAGGGGAGGGGGGTGGGCGGCTTATTGCGTGCATCAACATACTTGCAAAACGTACGCTTTGCTAAGTAAGGTATAAGTGAGAGTGGGTTTTGTATTAAGTCAATGGTTTTGAGCTGATGGTATAATGGGCATCATTTTCTATGTTTACTTAAGATATGTACCCCTCGAAGTACTGACGTATGGCGGCACAAAGAGTTGTTTCACTGTTTTTATACAGTAACCAAACCGCACCACAGTGAAAAGCAGGCAGTATACCGGAATGGCGGTCATCAGGCGGGGGGGGGGGGGGTATGACGCGGGCGCACTGTACTTTGTATTCTTCTTTGTTGGTATTGTCATCTTTGATAATATTCTACCTACATACTACTACTACATGTATTAATTTTATTGCTTTTTCCTTTCATCATTTTTTTCTCTTATACTGGAACTTATCTGACTACAATAAACATCCTTGCAGTACAGTATTTATTTCATTTTTTTGTGGCTTTCATAATTTTGACAATGATTTTTAGAAAAGAGGAGATTGTTTTGCAGCATGATCATGGAGATTTGGTCAGGTTGTATGAGGTTGGAAGACAACATAGAGCATGTAAAATCTTGTATGGCTCTTTTGGGAAAAAGAATAAAAGTTTGTAATCATTTGAAACATAGGCTGGGATTTTATAAAGAGGTGCCAACTGGATAAGAAAGAAAATCCAGAAATCCTACTTGTAAATGTTGAATTGCTTAAGATGGGCACAAGAGTGGTTCAGAATATCTGGATTTCTGAATTTATCTGGAAAATTGGTCCCTCTATTTTGTTTCAATATCTGCCTCCCCAGTCTATTTTGTTTGTTTCTGCTTTATGAACACTGAATATTCTTGCAGCAGTTTTTCATGACATAGAGATGTGACATTGAAAAAAATGTTTGTCACATACCTTGTTTTTGTTGTAAGATGCTCTTTATTTGGTCTTTAACTTTAAGACTTGCAGAGCCATGGCAGCCTAGCTGTGCATCCTGGGGATCGATAGCCTGTAAATTGGCCCCTGAATACATACTGCAAAAGTGCATTGCTGTTTCAAGACCTCTTAGGACCCAATGTTAGGGGACACAGAGGCTCTGACTCAGCCACTTTGCTCGGGATGACAGGTGGCGGACATGGGGCCCTGCCCTGTCCATGTGAAAAATATCACGTTTACAGTATATTATGATAATATTACATCAGTATGCACCTAAAAACGGAACAAAATCAGGCTTGTCTCATGATTCTTTGAATCCAGATTTCAATATTACTCAGAACAAATAAATAGGTTTTCCAAATATGATAACAATTTTACCAGATCCCCCTATTTTAAGAAGATAGAGAAGGAGAGTGCACTATGCTATCCCTTTTTTCCCCCCCAACTTTTTATCTTAAAAAGAAGTGAAAGCCTATGTGAAGAAATGGAACTCTCTGTACAGATTTTTTTCTTTTCTAACTTCTTATATATTCTAAAAAAAAAAAATCTTATATTCTTTGCTGTTAAGATGGTTTTGAATTGTTTGTAGGCTACAATGTATTAAAGTGTACTTTGTTGCTTTTTTTTTATTTGACTGTGCCATGTTATACATGCTTGTTTATCTTGGTCCAGCATCCTCGTATGGATGCCATTCAGTCTAATGCCATCTGGTGAAATCCGCAAGTCTTTCCCTAATCTCAGTTGTCTGTCCTGGAAAGTGTGTTCTCTGCCTTTGGGTTGGAGAAGGAGAAATTATTGAAACGCTGGACACATAAATACATGTAAATGACATGTGTATATGCAGGTTTGTTGTGTATTATGGTAAATGTTGAAGTCACACTTTTACGCACATACATGAAGTTGAATATGACACCTCAATGTTTTGAGCAAGTACTTCTTCTTCTTCTTCTTCTTCTATATACATGTACCTCTCTTAGAACCCAGAAGGTAACTGACTTTAAGATTCTCATCTCACAGTGCAGTTGATTTTTACGCACCACGCCATTTTATCTCTACATGTTGCACAGTAGAATGATCCAGACAAGCAGCTGTGCTCCGTTTTTTAAAGTAAATCTAATCTTTTATTATTCCTACTGACAGAATTGATTTTGGTTTTGGGTTGAATTGAATCGATGGCAACTAATTTTTGCCCAACAGTCCTTTTCTTTTCAACTTTAGAACTGCCATGGGATATCTCTTAATCACAGCTCACATTAAATTTTTTAAAAGATTTTGTCCTTATCCGAGAAAATTGGGATCTCAATCCATTCTTACCTTTGGCTCAGATGGTCTGTAAAACATTAGGAAAAATCCCACTCTGGCAGAGATCCAACCATGAATATCTAGGCAGGTGAACCATTCGTGTTGAACTACTGAGCCTTCTTAGCTATTTTATTAGAAGTACTGATACATGAATTAACGTAATGTATATTATGTCAAAATCTTGTACATGTATTATGATTCTTCATCATAATGTTCCAACACTCACGTGATATGCAAGTGAGATTTTGTTTGCTGCACTCTGTACTGCGTGTATTAGCACTGTTCTTTTTTGTTATTTGTTGTCCGTTCATTTTTCCCCTGAGAGTACAGAGAGTTCCTTGTGATTAAATTCAATGACTTGCAAACTGTATCTTTTCTTTTCTGTTTTTATATACATGTACATATACCTGGGTGTCCATTTCTGCAGAAAAACATCTTGCGCCCGGATACCTGATTTATATTTAAATAATAAAAAAAATACCTTTTAAAGACCATGCTCGTTTCCTCGGAGTCATCTTCAACAAAGGCCTTACTTTTCTCCCTCACATCAAAGATCTCCGTCTTAGATGCCAGAGTGCCCTTAACGTACATTAAACCTGTCTAGCCCAGAGTGGGGAGGTGACACTGAACACCTGCTCCATCTCTACCTATCTCTTGTCCGCTTTAAACTGGACTACGCCTGTGCGGTCTACGGATCACCAGCAAAATCTTACCTTCAAATGCTGGGCTAAAATTCCAAACCAGGGTCTCCGCCTCGCCCTGGGGGCTTTTCGTACCTCTCCTGTCGAGAGTCTCCAGGCCGATGCAAACGAACCATCCCTCCACCTTAGGAGGAAAAAATTATTTTTACCGTACGCAGTCAAAATCAGCTCTACTCCAGAGAACCCTGCTTATGATTGTGTTTTTAAATCAGACCCTACTACCCTAAAAAACATTGAATCTCGGAAGAACTTTACCAAACCTTTCTCCAGGCCGATGCAAACGAACCATCCCTCCACCTTAGGAGGAAAAAATTATTTTTACCGTACGCAGTCAAAATCAGCTCTACTCCAGAGAACCCTGCTTATGATTGTGTTTTTAAATCAGACCCTACTACCCTAAAAAACATTGAATCTCGGAAGAACTTTACCAAACCTTTCTGTCTAAGAATCCTCGATGATCTGAAAGAATTAAACTTCTCAAAGGAGAACACGATGGATTTTTCTTTTTCAGATGTGCCCCCTTGGCAACTAAACACCCAAGGGTGGACCTCAAACTTACAAAACCGCAGACACCGGTCAGGTTGGCTTGACTGAAGATGATTGTGTTAGATTAACTTAGAGCTTTCAAGTTCAATATGGCGTTGGTAATCTAGGGGTTAGGGTGTCGGACTCGTGATCGGAAAGTTGCGAGTTCACCTACCCCGGGCCCGACGTTGTTTCTTTCAATCTTTGGGATAGACACTTGGCCCAAATTTTCCTCACTTCACCCAAGTGAATATGGGTATCCGTCTAAGGACAGAGAAGGACCTTGTTGGTATATTAGTGTTTGATTTATGGTTTGGCTACCAGTTTTACATTCCCTGCAAGACTGTGTAAGATCATTTAAGAGAAGGGCTGGGTCGACCCTGACTGTCCAGGCCAAACCGGGCTGAGTGGGGGAAAACACCCAGATCATCCCCGCATAGGATCGAATTTGGGGCTTCCTCATGACAGTGACAGGCGAAGAGCCTAACCGTTACTCCACAGCACCGGCTTAGTCATTTAGCTTGTACTGCATACATCCCAGGAAGTTGAGAATGTTTCTGAATGGCTTTGGTATGTTGTGTGCTGGAGGTGGGGGGGGGGGGGGTGGAGTGGTAATGAATAGATTGCAAGGCGCACATCGCCTGCTTTCGAGCGGTGATATATGCGCTATATAAATGCAATCCATCATTACCATAATGTACATTATATGCATATCATTTATCAATCAAGTGCAGGTCGCAATTAATCTTGGTTCATTGTAGACTAGATCACAAAGAAGACAAGCAAAGAAGATAAGCAATCAACAGTCTTGTGAGTGGAGTTTTGTCTCTCCCCCCCCCTCTTGCCCCTCCACTTCCCACTTCTCAATGTGAATGTGTGACATTTTCTTTGATGTATTGCCCCAACCCATAATACTACATATATAACTATTATCTCAATACCCCAACCTTTTCCTTTCCTTCATATTTGCTACCCCACAGCTAAACAAACAAGCAAACTTCAAACTTTATTTCACGAAAACTTTAAATTGCGCGTTTCGTTGATATCATGAAGCATCCCACTTTTTTGTTTTAAACAGCCAATACGGAAATTTTAAAAACTTCAACTGTAAACACATCAAAAATGGCAACCGGCGCTGGTGCAAAAAAGGCTAATTATTAGGCGTTTGGGGTATGTTCGTTTTCTTGAAGTTTTGCATCGCTATCGACACAGTAGGACCATCTCGGTGCCAGGAAATAGATTTCTGGAGGAGCTCCTCTGGAAGGAGCCGGGGAGAGAAAATTAGGCTTATAATTGCTCGATTTTTATCTCCTTTTGTCTGAGTGTTATGTTAATTTATTGTTCAACTGAACAGTTTTGGCTTCCCCCCGAGAGGGGAGTGAGGAGTCTATCCTTGCTCGCCAGCCTGTTTAGGCTTGGTGAGTGCGACATGTTAGACTCGCTTCTCGGGGCATTTGAAGCTCTTATTCTGTAGTTCTTGCTTGAAGGCTTTTACTTTAATCTATTGTTAAACCGAACAGCTTTGGCTTCCCCCCGAGAGGGGAGTGAGGAGTCTATCCTTGCTCGCCAGTCTGTTTAGGCTTGGTGAGTGCGACATGTTAGACTCGCTTCTCGGGGCATTTGAAGCTCTTACTCTAGAAAGAGTGTTAAACAAAAGAGTGATTAAAAAAGAATTACCTGATTTTATGACAATATTTTCAAGGA
>JAUKPP010268374.1:0-28900 GCA_032273245.1 Phyllaplysia taylori
GGTTGATCTTAGCTCAGTAGGCAATGTGTTCCATACTAGTGGGCCAGAGAATGTGAAAGCCCTTTCGCCATATCTCTGTAGATGAGTTTCTGTTATGGGGAGAGTGAATAAAGACCAAACTCATCCAAAATTCAACTTACTGTTTTATAAATACCAGTATGTATAGAAGATGAGGGGCTGGCACACGTGATGACAATCAACTGAACCGAAAATCAAGACAAGTTGAGTCAACTGTTTGCAACAGTGTAGTTTGTTATAGAAAATAAACACAAGCTTTAAAAAATCCAAGAACAACAATTGATTAGATCTCCTAACCTTTTATGCACCCCCCCCCCCCCCCTCCTCTTTTCTCCTCCCAATCAATGCCCCTTGCATTGCTGTTGATGTGTTTCTGCAATATGATGTAAGTAAGCAGTTGTCTTGCCATGAGAGAGTGTCACAGTTTCCTCTATGATGAGGAAACATCTTGGCTTGTTCAATTGTTGGAGAACTCTGTCGTAGATAGAGTATGTCATGCATTTAGAAGGCGAGTACTTCATTCACATTAGTCATTTCTACCAGTTTTATGTGCATTTCATCATCATGTGATATGTATAATGTATTGAATGGTCATAATGAGTTAATATTGCTTTGTAATTAAATAAATATTCAATGTCAAAACTCAGTTGTCATGCTTTGGACACACAATTGCTCAGAAAATTAAAATAAAAATTTTTGATGTAAAGAACTGACTTCTTTTTTACCTTTTCATTCGTGAGTCTAAGATTAAAAACATTGATCTTGGAAACATTCAAACAAACCAGAATCAGATACTTTTCTGTATACGGGCAGCAGTGTCAGAGGACAATACATTTTTATTCATGGGGCCTACCTGTGCACATTTATTTCAATCTAAGATTATGTGAATATCTGTTCTGACTGTCTGGTATCCGCATTAGTATGGTTGTACCAGCATCTGTGCTGTAATGGTTTGGTGGTTAGGCTCTTTGCCTATCACATAGATAATAGGGAGTTCAATCCCCATATGTGGAAGAATGTTTTTGTCACTCTGCTTGGATGTTATAAAGTAGACTCCGTCTAAATGCACGGCAAGTAAATGCATGCTTTCACCATTTGGCAGATTTTTTACTATCACATCGCTGGCTTGGGACAACACTGCGACAAGCGCCAAAATCTCGAAAATCGTGGGGGGTTTTTAGTATCGATACCAAAATAACCGCACACATTGTGTAAAAATATCAAATTCCTACAATGAATAGAGCCGAAGTTGCAATTTTGCGACAAGGTGTATTCAATGAATATCTTGGACCAACACTGAGGCAGGTTTTTGTCTCTCCTGTAAAAATTGCAATTTGGCGCTTGTCGCAGTGTTGTCCCAAGCCAGCGACATGTATGAAAAAGATGTAAAGTTACTTCCCCCAAGTGCACGTTTTAATTAGTGATATGCGTCAGCAGTAAAGTTTGACAAAGGAAATTTTCAAGCAACCCTCATAGCAAATTCCGTCCTGGAGTGATGATGCGTCGCATGGACAACATGATGTAGTGTGTAGGGGCTGTGGTGTAATGGTTAGGCTCTTCCCCTATCATGCACAAGACCCGAGTTTGTTCCCACATGTGGATGAGCAGCTTTTTTTTTCTGCTGGGATTTTTTCCTTCCCAGTCCTGGTTGGCCCTGACAAGCAGGGTCGTAGTAGCCATTCTGTTAAATGACCGTACAGTGTTTCAGGTGATGTAAAACTGGTGTCCAAACTAAAACCATAGCTACCAGATTCATGACACAGTGGTAACACAGTGCAGTGAACGCAGAGGGTAACACAGTGCTAGTGCTAGTTGTCATTATTCACACATTACTATACAAATACACACCAGGCTAATGAATATTTTGATCGGTGGACAACTAAACTGTCTTTTGACTAATCACTCGGAGTGAGGATAAAAAATTAATTAACTAACACACTACCCACATGCACTGAAGAAACTAGAGCGAGGGACTCCCGTGCTCTTTAGAGTACAAGTCAGGGGAGGTAACCATGCTGACTAAAATCCCCAAAAATGATTGCCTCCCTTGCCTCATTTGCTACGATTCATGTAAATGCACACTCTGCTTAAATGCACATTTTAGAGCTCACGTTGCTCTGGTTTGTTAAAATGAGAAAAGAACAAGAATTAACACAGTGCCTGCATATGTATGTACTAATGAAAATAGAGCGAGGTATCCCTGTATCTCCAGGGGTATAAATCAGGGGACGTAATAACCATATTGACTAAAATACCAAAGATTACAATGGTTGCTTCCCTTGCCTTATTTGCTGAGGGCCTGGTAAATGCACACTGCCCCTAAATAATGCACGCTTTGGAACCCTCCTGAGCATTGTGCATCTCCGCCCAGGTTGTTCTGACGTGTCAAAGCAGCCTGCTACTTCTTAAATGACATACAGTGTTACAAAGGGCTTAACCTAACCCAAACCAAATGTGATTTAACCCTTAACAAGTTATTTACAAAATATGCACATGGGTCTGACGAAAAGGCCTGGATATTGCACAATCCCAAACACAAAATAACTCTTTGGTCAAACATTTCACTCTAGCTTGAGATGACGTTTCTTCAGTCTTTTTAGGACTAAATGTATAATGCAAACTCTCTCAATGGCAGTAGCGGAGACACAAAGGCACCAGTCCCTCGAGAGCAGCCAAATGATGGGTTCTACTCGTGGCGGCAGCAAGTCTTTAGACGCATGTCATCCTATATGAATGTGCATAAGTGTTTATACCACTCAAATTGAAAGCCTACCATGTACCATTAAACCACCATGAATCATGTATGAAATATGTGCATTCTGGTTGAGTATTGTTGCAACTCTTTCACTACTGTTTGTATTTCCACTGCGTTACAAACTCTGTCAAATCCTTTGGGATCCCAGAGTGCAGTATCTCTGTTGGAGAGCCACTTTCATCTTCGTCTTTTTACATAAGTGTAGACATGCAGCTTGTCGGGTCTCAATCCTTGCATCTCATTTGATTAAAAAATGTTGAGCTCAAGCAAAAGATAGTCAACTATTTAGTAGATGTAGATAGGAAATGGGGTTTGGAAAAAAACAAAAAAACGAAAACATGACCAAATATTGCCCTAAGAAAGCTTAGTGCAGGTGGAGTTGACTTTCTCTTGCTTATGCACAACATTTTTGTTTATCAAATTAGACCTTTACAGCCCTACAAGGAACATATATTAATTTGAAAATCAATGCACAGAAGGATTGAGACAGAGGACCTGCATGCCTCCAGTTATGCATAATTACATGGACACTCCAATAGTACAGTTGTTTCTGCATATTATCATCTTTGCAATTGTCTAAATGTGCAAGTCTGTTCAGGAAATTTTCTGAGGGAACTAAAAAATTAAACTCCCGAGGTCTCCCTACCTCACCCTAAAAGTGATGGGTATCACGATGAAATCTCAGATATTCTGACAATATTGCAAGGAACATCAATCCAAAACCGAACCAAACCACAGTAATATTCAGACTTTGCAGTAACTTCTACCACTGTCACTCAGGTGTTACAAATCCCTTTGCTCATTAGCCTGGAATTTGTACTATTGCTTTGCTGGCAGTATACAAATAGCAAAGGGAGGCAAAGGACACTTTGTACTTTTTGCCCTTTCATGCAACCATCCATGATTTTTGCAGTCCAAACACTGAGTTTTGTCAGAATTGAAGCAGAGAATGAAAGTTCGTAAGTAAAATATTGACATTTATTTCATTTGAAATACATTTCTATACACAAGTGTCTCTCATAGCATTTTGCCATGAAAGACAGCACCTCTCAAAGGTTCTGAAAATTAAGCTTTGACAATGGTAAAATTGTCTGGATCAGCACATAGATCGTTTGGGAATTTAAATCATAGTTTGCTCACAAAAATGCTTATGACATGTGCTGGATAATTCAATTCTGCTGTTAAAAACTGAATTCTCTCGTAAACTTGGTATTCATCCCACAAATACCATTATGCTTCTGATAAAAACTTTGTTGCTCATCGCAATATACTATGTATGCCTTGGCTGTAAAAAGAATATGACCAGCTTACAGAAAAGTGCACATCAACATGTTTGTTATTTGACAGTAATTTTCACAGCGTTTTTGTCAGAAATGGTGTAGTTGTCCCAACTCTTCTCCGGATCATACGGCTCCCATCGGCTCGCCGGGAAGATGTGCTTGTTCCTCTCATACCAACTCCTGAGGCAAACTTTACCAGCGTGAGATTCGCTCTTTTCCATTTTGGCATCGTTGATCATTCTGATATCGTCATGCACATCAAAGCTGAACAAAGGACCGCTCTTGCCCCTCGCTTTCGTGACGATAAAGTCGTAGAAGGAGTAGTGGTGTGGGATGATCAGATCTTCCTTGACGTACATCAGCTGATCCACAGATATTGGCTTGAGGTCATTGAACTCTTTACGCAGATTCTCAAGACATTTATGTAGGAACTGCTGCACTGTGTTGCCCTTCTTCATGCGGGCCTGTGGACACGGAGCAAGATAAGAAGTTACTTATTTATAGAGCCCGTAGCTTCTTTTTCTATTTTACCAAAAATACTTCACAGAACAAGAACAATAAGAAGTAATGATGATAAGTGTTAATGTATAATTGTGTTTATGAAGTAGACTATGAATGAACTGATGTCGTCAGTAATGAAAAATAGATGAACTCATCCAAAGTTCAACTCATCTGTTTTAAAATTGTAAAGGAAATGAGGGGCTGGGACTGGAGAAAATTATCGATTTAACTGAAAATGAAAAAGGAAAGACAAGTTCAATGATCACTGTGAGGAAATTTGATTTACAGCAACACTACTGAATGTAGTGAAGTCGACTACGAGTAATTTGACGTCAGGGGAGTTATAAATAGATCAATTATTCCGAAGTTAAACTTGACCGCTTTATAAATGTGAGGAATAAGAAGGACTGGGACTTAATAATAATTAATTAATAATAATTTGTTTGTATTAAGAAACCAATCAGCTTAACTAAAAGTCAACTCAAGGCAGTTCAACAGAAGCAAAGTCAACAGCAGTATTTACCTGTCTCCTGTGCCCAGAGCCGTCCCAGTAACTGTAGGTGATGGAGATCTCCTCGTTCTTGATCCTCTCCTGTGTGGCCACCCACTCCTGCCGTAGCTGTTCCCTGGACAAGCAAAACATTACAATACTACATGTAGTACTCTATCTTACTTAATGGTGTCGGTAGTCTAGAGGTAAAGTTGCTGGGCTTGTAATTGGAAGGTTGTAGGTTCAAATCCCAGTTAAAGCCAGAAGTTGTGTCCTTGGGACAGGCACTTTACATGAATTTTTCTGACTTTACCCAGATGTGAATAAGCTACGGACAGCAAAGGATCTTGTCAGCATTTTAGTGTTTGAGCACTTGTAAAATGGCAGCTTGCACTGTATACTTCCCTAGTAGTTGAGAAAGTTTCTGAATGACTTTCGTCTGCTGGGGTAATAACTGATTGTAAAGCGAATAGTCTGCTGTTGGGCGGGAATATGCCCCATATAAATGCGATAAATTATTAGTAGTAACAGTTTATTTATAGAGGCCTCAGTGGCTTTATATTTCACCACTCTTTCTTTCTCCTGGGTCAACATAAAGAGCAATAATAATTGATTGTGTCAAAAGCACACCACTCTTTCAAAAAACAAATAATAATTCAGTTTCAAAATGCTTCACAACTATTTTTCGTTCCAGTAATTTCACCAATGCGAAAGTTCGCCTATTGATGTGCACAATTTTAAATGTGGGAAAAATAGAAGACTTTTGAGAGATGAAAGGATTTTCACTGGAAGTTGCATTTTGGAATTTTTTCCCTTTTCCATGTCATGGCATCAAATCAAAAGGTAAGAATTGAAATTACCCTTTGGTAAGAAAGAAAAGCAGCTAAATGAAAAGAAAGTAAAAACTGTAAAAGATTTCAGTTCGTTTGACATTTGTGACTGTGACCATAAGGCATTGCAACACAGCTAATATATAAATAGGTTCTGCATAGAACTAAAAACACAAAGGGCTCACCATTTTCAACATGATAGAACTACTTTCATGTACAAATCACATACCTGAGTTTGTTTTCCTCTTCATCTCTGTCTCTGTCTGGTAGAAAACTCGTGTCAACACTAGGATTCATACCTGGCAGGGGAGAAAGGAAAGAATTTATTCTAAACTACCTCACAATAGCACGTAGCTTCTATTATACAGTATCAACAGATTTACTAATACGAGTTGCATAATACAGTGGGTTATGCAGATGAGTGGATTATGCAGATGAGTGGATGTCATGAACTGAGTAAAAAAAAAATCAGCTCATCTGAACCTCACTTAAACAGTTTATAAGAAAAAGGGGGACTAGGACCCGATAAAAAAAAAAATCAATTTAATGAAAAGCAACTCAAGTGAGCTCAACACAGGCAGAGTCTACTGTACATATTTTTCATTGCATTAATAGCAATAAGAAGGAATGAATTGCAGATAAAAAAAAAGAGTAGATCTCATAAAAATACATGTGGGTAATTGACAATAACTCCAAATAAAAATACTCAGGATCTTTTTCTCTTGGAATAAAAGAAATACAGTCGAATCTGCTCAAGCGACCACCTGTTCAAGACGAACACCTGTACAAACGACCACTTCTCACTTCCCCCTTTGATTTTTTTCTAAATAATGTCACTGCTCAAGACGACCACCTGTCCAACGTGACCGCGACCACCCTATTTTACTGACCAACAGCCACAAAACCCTGCCCAAGACAACCACTCGACTCTCTTTTCATCCTACCCGTTGCCACAATCCTGGGCGCCTACCGCTGAAGACGAGTGATGAGCCCTTGTCCTGGCCGCCAGTAGGCCTACCCATTCTTTTCATCTATCGTTGTAACACAATACATGTCATATTAGCCCCTCCTACAAGTTATACACTTGCTGACCAGCACTGAGCAGTGGCAAGGTTAGCGCTTATCCGTGTTGGTCATTAGTTAACATATTTTCTGCTGCGGAAGAGTGTGGCAAGCGAGCATCTTAATCCATTCACCTGTCGTTATTAGCCCCACCCATAATTCGCAATACATTGTAATTCTTGACCAACACAAAGTCGATAACAACAGACTAGCCACAATGGTGTTGCTTGTTCATTGAGTGGCAATGGCACATTTCTTTGTTCTCTCCACGGCACTCTATCCCACTCATTTGATACATTTTGAACAACAAAATTACAAAACTTAAGCAGTTCTTCACTCCAAAAGGAAAAAACAACAACAAAAACACAAATATTTAAAAACATCCTCCTTGGTAAGGAAAGGGTTGGTTGTTTTCTTACTTCATATTCATCTGAGGGGAGGGAGGGGAAAGGGTTTTTTTCACTTCATATTTATCTGACCTGTCCAAGATGACCACCAGTCCAAGACGATCACTTTTCTTTCGACAATAAGTGGTCGTCTTGGACAAGTTTGACTGTATTGAATTCAGGATAAATCCCCAATATGCCGATCCTTACAAGAAGTTGAACATGTCTGAACAACACCAAGTTGTTGTTTCTCCCCATAAGCAAAAACCGGGAAGAGGAAATCCAAACCAGTGTCTGTAGTGTAATGCTTAGGCTCTTCCCCTATCACGCAGAAGACTGGAGTTCAATTCCTAAAAGGGGATGAGTATCAGCACCTTTCTGCTGGGATTCACCCCTCTCAGCCAGGGTCTCCTAAATGACCTATCAGTGTTGGAAGGGACATAAAACTAAAAACCAAACCAAAGGAAATCCAACAAAAACTCACCTAATCTTTTCTTCCGCTTTCTTTCCTTTGCCTCCTCAGGAGTTTCCTTCTTTGCAAATGATTTATAGTCGTCATCTTCTTCTTCTTCTTCTTCATTGTCATCACTGTTTTTACTTCCCACTCCATCACTGCTGCCTGCATCTTCTTTAGTCATGCCATTTTGGCTGCTTTCTCCATTAAGGGTGTCAGCCTTGTTGGTATTTGCTGCAGATTTTTTGCTTAGTGTAGCTTCTGTTCTGTCCTCATCCTCTTCTTCGTCTGCATCCAAATCAAACGACAACATGGTGATCTGAAAATGAAAACATTTTTGCCATCTTTCAATTCACCCTCTTTTTGGGGAGCCCCTGCCCCTCATGAGGAGTAATGTATGCTATCCACAAGGATCAGTTGAACTTCAAAGGAACAATAACTATGAGGAATTAAAAAAAGAAACCATCATCGTTTCAATGAAGAGTCACGGTATATATATATAGGATCCTGTAATAAGAATAAATTCTTCCAAAAATTTGAGTCGTGCATAAAGCAAAATAAAAATTATTTTTAAAGATTCATCATTGCCGCTACCTATTTCATGTCCTTGAAATTCTGCACTATTAAATTTGTGTACAGAATAGGGACAACTTAAAATGACGTAATTTGTATTCCAAAACACCACCAAAATTATCAGGATATAATGCTAATTGGAATGTAATAAAAATCTGTTGCTATACAAAAATATTTGTGTGTGCACAGAAAACTCACTAATATTATTTCCACCCATAGGGCATTAATTATCCGATGTGAACACGATCAACGGTTTTTTATTACTGGATTTTTTTCCCTCATAATCCAGGTTGGCCCTGACAGGCAGGGTCAAAGTAGCCCATCTCTTAAATGACCTTACAGTGTTGCCGGGAATGTAAAACTGGTAACTAAATCAGTAAGGCATTTAATTTTAATGAAGTACTTTTAATCGTTCATATAAGAGGAGTTTTCTCTTTAGCCCACCTTTCTTTGGTCCCTTTTCTTCTTGTCCTCTTTGGCTTGCTCAATCAGTTGAGCTTGCGCGTGTTTATTTGCTAGCTGTCTTTCTCTTTCTTTAATCACATTTTCCTGACGTGCCTTCATTTCATCAAGAGTGACCAGACCTGCAAATACAAAAATAGTATGATAAATACCTTGTCAAAGAAATATGTTGGACTCTTTTCAGTCAATCAAAAGCGTTCACTATGCATACCATACCATCCTAACTAGTAGTTAAACACTAGCAGATGTCCACTAGATAAAAAAAAATTAAATAAAAGCACAATATATATTGCACACACCAACCTGTGTGTTATAGTCCGTAAACCTCACCGTGAACCCACGTTCCATCAAATTTCTCCGAAACCCTCTGTTTCTAATTTTCTCCTGTTTTTTGCATGCAACCTTAGATTTTGCATGACGCTACGGATTTGATTAGTTTATTAACGTACATGTTCAAACAAGGGAGAACTGCACCACGATTTTTTTGTTTTAGCGGCTAAATAGGTCAAAACGGTGCTGAACAAAAAAATTTATAGCAGTTGGGCTTTGCCGCTCTTAGCGTGGTGTAAAGGCGTATTCACACGAACAAGTGATTGGTTTTAATATGTCACAAACCATGAGGTTGAATATGCAAAAATACATGTTGGCCTACACATTGTCGAATAAAAAGCAAATCAGAGAGAAAAGACAACAACAGTGTTACCCTTCACAAACCTTAGATCAGATATGTAAATGTTCAATAGTGTTAAGAATTAATAATGAGAGTTACATGGCTCAGTTAAATGATCAAATTTCCTTATCAGAACTTTTACATTCAGTATGACCCAGACTAGTTCAATGCGTTTCAATCCAAATGTTTAAAAAGCATTTGCAGACAATGTCGGAGTAGGTCATCTGCCTGAAACGTGTGTTTTTTCTCTCCCAGTTCATCTTCATCAAAATTAAGAAACACCCAGAATCTAAACTGTTGGGAGCCAATTTGACATGATTATTTCTATTTTGCTACCCTCGCCTCAAATTTTTACCAACGTATTTTTATTTTTCTATTATTATTCTTTTAGTTCGGAGATGAAAATTCATCCTAGTAGACAAG
Source organism: Phyllaplysia taylori (assembly GCA_032273245.1). NCBI lineage: Eukaryota > Metazoa > Mollusca > Gastropoda > Aplysiida > Aplysiidae > Phyllaplysia > Phyllaplysia taylori. The sequence continues at coordinate 9,905 of JAUKPP010268374.1, forward strand.
AATAGCATAATCATGCAATGTTCATCAGTATAAGAGCCATGGCTATTTTTCGTTGAAATCCACTCGCTTCTTATGATGATGAAAGCGCGTACTTTTCCGCATGGACGCCATCTACCACCATTTCATTTAGAGCACACGGCGTATATTTTGAAGAGCCTCAGATCCACTCACTATTCAGTTCTTTACTGAAGTTTAGGAATTTCTAATAGCCAGATGCAGCAAAACAGATTCCGTTTGCATAGGGCTACCGATACTTTGATTGTCTGAACCATCAAATAATTTTAAAACACACGCCACTGTCAGCCCCATGTGGCAATGAGCAAAGCTTAAACAACAACAGCAAAAAAAAGGCAATTCTTGTGAGGAACTAATGTGGTCATTAAAATACCAAACCTCACCCCACCTGCACGAGATTTTGCCGAACTTTGTGAGCACAGGCCAGCCCTGAACGGAAAAACTTACCCAGTTGCACTAAATAGATCAAGATCACAATAAACCCGCAAAAATCTTGGCCTACAAAGACCCACGGTGCATGAAATTTTAATACAGATAACAAAGAAGGAAAATTTTTAACAGGACCATTTAGGCTTGCGAAAAAAATATTTCCTTAACGTCATCAACATTATAGGCCCACATGCAAAACAGCAAAACTAAAATATGACTTCACGTTACAGAGAAAATCGTTGAAACGTGGGTTCACAGTAAGATTTTTGGACTATAGCAACACACCACTGTTTGTTAAAAACACACCCCTGTCTTTTAGAAAGACATGCCATTTTCTCCTGAAGACTACTAACTTCTTCTGAAGTATGCTGTCACAATCAGCTCAAATCTATTCACTTTCTATCAAATCTTCACTCCCATGTGGCTAAGAATATCACTTCTGGTTTAAGTGTCTGCATTATGATAAATTATCATTGGCAAAATATACGGACCTTTATCCACCAATTTACGACCAAATATGACAGAAACTATTATTCACAGTACAATAAAAGCAACTATCTACAAATACCAAACAGCATTTGGTTGCAACACGAAGAAATCAGGTGCTCCTCAATTATTTTTTTACGTCTTGAGCTATTGGTATCACCTTAAAACTTGAACATATCTCGAGCTGCCTGTGGAGAAATTATCAATTTATCTCAAGTGAATAGAAGTTGAGATATTTGCAATTTTGATTACGTAAGAGTCAACCACTATCAGAAAGAAAATTAGAAAGAAAATGGCTATATGTTTTCTGTCTTTCAAAAATTCTCTTTCTGTTCCAAAAAGTTTTTCAATATAATGCACCATGAAATGTGTTTTTTAAGTGCATACAGATGGTACTGGGACACAAAATACACTCATGGTAAAAATTGTCTGAGACCCAGGAATAGGCTTGTTTTGACGAGTGCCTGATTTCACAGCGATGCAACACATTAGGTTTTAGTTTTACGCTCTTTAATAGTGTACAGTCAATTTATGGGCAGATTACTTCAACCCTGCCAGTCAATACCAACCCAGATACGGGCTAAGAGGGAAACAATGTCCCAGCAGAGAGGTCGAGATGTTTGTCTAAAGTGGGGATTGAACTCTCGACACTTTGCTTGATAGACAAAGAGCTTAACCAATACACTAGAGACACTGGTGAGTAAAAGTGAGATTGAGAATTATAGAAAACGAAAAACACCAAATACAAATCCATGATCGTACCAATTGTGCTTGACTTCAGGGACTGCTCAATAGCATCGTAGTGGGTTGCAAATTTATTGTGAATGCTGCCGATAGCCAGCTCCTCTTCAATCTTCTTTTTCTTTGCCTCTGCATCCTCTTGTTCCAGCACCCTTTTCTTCATCAGGGTCGCCGCTCTCCCCGCCTCTTTCGCTGCTCCCTTGTAGTGCGCCATTGTTGCTGTGATTTACACAAACTGAAATGAATAGAACGAGAGCTATAAATTATAAGCATAGCCTACATTAAAAAACACGATTCCCCGTTAGATCTTGGACAAGGAGTAGGATATGAGTCATTCGCATTGGCTTTGAGAAAAGAACAAATCTTCTGCCTTTATTATGGACTGTACTGCAGGCCTCCTATATATATTGTTTTTTTTATCTACGTTGCACTAGTTTTTGCCCCCCTAAGAACGAGTATGAAAATTATTACATTTACATGGTTTAAGTTTAAGTAAGTTTAACACTAGATCTAGATTCTTATTATGGTAATACCTCACCAAAGGGGACCCTGCATTTGCCCACCTTGTTTACTCATTCCGCCATGTAAAAGTATCTATTTTAGGCCAAATAAAATATAGAATCTAGATCTAGGCTAGATCTATAGGCCTATATAAGATGCGGGTAAGATTGAAGAATACGGGACTAGCGACGATTTTCCCCAGTTTTTAATCACTCTCAATAAAGGATCACGTCGTATAGATCTGTTGATTATTTTTTGTCAGGGGGGTCACCTCCCCACCCCCCCAGAAGCCACCCTTCCCCCACCCCTAACGAGTGGTCCAGTATTCTTCAATCTTCCCATAATTAAGATTAAGATGCGCATAAATGAAGGCAAACAAGGTGGGCAAAATAGGGTCCCCTTTGGTGAGGTATTACCCTTATTATTGGGTGGGCGAAATGGGCACAGGGTAATATTGAAGCTCAGGAGATAAATGATCATAATAAGGCATCATCATAGGCTAAGTAAAAAGGCAAACACAATTAGAATCCTCCAGTAGGCTCCAGGATTTCAGGTTGATCACGAGTGTTTAGAATCACGTCGTCTTCAGTGTCAATACAAGTACAATGAGAGAATGAGAAAGAAGAAAAAGGTAAGGTCATAAGCATTTTAGAGTTAGGATCGAACTCTAGCTCTAGACAGTAAATTTAGGCCAACCCACCCAGCTCTCCTACTCCTAGCCTCAGTACAGGCAGGTGTCACACACAATACAACAAGTTTGAATAACAACACAAAACCTCAAAAACACTAAAATTGTCAAGTCTGAGTCAAGTTGTGATGAATCTCCACATTCACATACCTTAAGATCTAGATCTAGAATAAATCTTGGTCTTATGTCCTCGGTAATGTGTAGATCTAATGCACACCTGTGGTAAACAAAAATATTACTAAAAATAATAAGGAATAACAATAGTAAAGATCATCGACAGCTTTTTCGTAACAATAGTGTAGTAGTTGTAAACACCATCACATACAGGAAAAGGAAATAACAAGTGGGCGTCCTCTCTAGAGAAGTCATTCAGAGTAGACTCCCATAGTCCATAGAAACCAACAATGGCGCTTGCGACGCGTTTGCAAGCATCGCAAAAACAAGAAACAACGAACGATATCACGAGAAACTTACAATCACTACAATTTGAAAGTGCTCTGACGGATGAAGAAAGAGAGTTTCTTGATTTACGAGCGAGAAATCACGCTATCTCTGTTACACAATGCGCCGTTATCACAGTTATGGTGGACATCTTCAAGAAAGCCAGGTTAGCTACCACTAGATCTACCACTGCGCTGCCACTGCCACTAGCCACTACCACCACCCGGCCACTTTCCGAGCACTTGCTCTAGGGTTCTTTACTACTATATCATGGGTTTGTTCGAGGGCTTGCTACTACATGGGCACGGGGGGGGGGGGGATGAAAATGTCTGTTTAACCGGGATTTTTCTGGGTTTTTTTTTTTATATATTCAGCAGCGCTGAAACTGAAACCTCAAAGGGAACTTTTACTTTTACATTTATTTTAGGTTTCTTTTTTTTCCCCCGGCCTTTTAAATATATTTTTCATTAGCCTATAGATGTATATATGAAGAAGAAACAAACTTTCATTTTCAGGAAGTTTTTCTTTTAGTTTGCTTAATTCTTTTAATTGTAACTTCAAAAGTATGGAAATGACAATTTCTTTGACATGTTTGATAAGAAGGCTGAGATCCAGCTACAGACTTAATTGTTGTTTGGTTGGGTATTTAAAAAAATAGAAACCTATTCAGGAAATGATTTGATCAGTAAAATTACCCTATCAGGCTTTTTCCTAATATGACTTTGACAGTATTTGTATATGGAAATGTTAGGAACATTTTATTCCCTCTATTATTTTTGCCTCACTATCCATATAATGTGTTTCCTTTTCATTTCAATTGATATAGTCCTTAGTTTAATATAATTACAATATATTTTCACAGGGAGATGAAAATGAACATTGTGAATCCTGATAGAAAGAGAACAACTCAAATACTCCAGGATGAAGGGGAGAGAGACTCTCTCATGATTGGCATCATTGGCTGTGGTCGACTTGGCAGTCAAATTGCTCACTGTCTGTTGACATACGGACAGATACACCCTAAGAAGCTTCAAATTTCCACTCGACGTCCTGAGACTTTGGGTAATTTTGTACATTTGTTTAAAACGCCAAGAATTGCTGCCATGCACAGGCTGATACATTGTTGCCTGCAAATGAGGATGTATAGTTAACAGTATATCACAGAGGAGAGGCAAAAAATTGATTTTTTTCGTGTACTGTCTACATTGTAACATTCTGCTTTTCAAAAGACAAACTAACCATCTACATGAAAAAATGCACATGCTGTTTGTCTGTAAATGTAACTCTTTTTGCGGATTACAGTGTCATAAAACTCCCATCAATATTTTTCTTAGTTATGACACTCTGATTTTAAGCCATTATTTGTACATTAAAGACTCCACTGCCCTCAAGATTATTTTCATATATTATCATTAAATGTATGTATACGTAATTTCTTTTTCCCTCCTTGTCATTCCCAACTATATGCCCTCAATGCAATGTAAAATCGTTAGATGCCATTCTCTTCTGATAGTACGATAGAAAATTGAAAATGCTTATAGCTTTTTTCCGATTAAGTACCCGGTACACTCCTATTTTTTTTTTTACATCACATTGCAACTTCAAATGCCGTAATATAAGATAAAGTGCCACATTGTGCCTTAATATATTATAAGTACAATAGACAGCTTTTCATCATAACATTGTATGCATGCTATTTTCAATTTCAAAAGTAACATTATTGGGCCATTTGAAGTTACAATGTGGTATTTAAAAATGCAGATGTGTGTATTTGAACTGAAAAAAACAAACACTCAAGTTACGTCATTCAGCTGTTATAGATTTGTTAAATCTTTTTTATTTCCATCCTCACAGAGTACCTCCAGCACAAAGGGGTTGAATGTTACTACAACAATGAGCGCCTCATCTCATCCGTTCATGTTGTCATCTTCTGTGTCTTGCCCTCACAAATGCAGGGAGTTGCAGAGGATATCAAAGACTATGTTTCTTCCTCCCTCATCATGGTGTGTCCATTCAGCAGCCTTTCTTTACGAAGGCTGAGGCAAATGCTGCGGAGCTCCAACGTTATTCGACCTGTGTTGCTGTGGGATAAAGCAAATCCAGTCACAGAGTATAATTACAGTGTCAATATCAACACAGCCCTTGAAAGTAAAGACATTGTGCTGGGAACGTGTCCAGTTGGTGTTGACAAAACAAGTAAGTTAAAACAAACTTGTCATTTCTCTGTCTGTGACAAAATATCAGGCCTGAGATTGTTTTAAAGAGGACTGACGACAACAATTATAGACAATGCCATTTGTTGACTTATTTCCCTTTGACTGTAACGAAAATACAACCAGTAGCATTTATTGAGTTATATCCCTTGACTTGTGGAACTGTTTTGGGTTAAAACCATTATCTCGTAGCTTTCATGTGAAGTGCAGTGGATAATTCCCGATCAATCTGTTAAATCTTATTGAAATCTAATTAAAGATGCATGTTTAAGGTATTGTAGAGAGAGAGAGAGACAGAAAGAAAGAGAGAAGGAGAGGGGGGAAAAGAGAGAGAGAGAGAGACTGTCACAATTGAATCTCATTGAAATTTATTAAATGACACATGTTATTGTATTCGGCACCCGTAGCTTGCTTTTGAGATAGACAAAAGGTGACAGATAGAGAGAAAGAAAGAGAGGAAAAAGAGAGAGACAGAGAAAAAAATGGAAAGATATAGAAAGGCAGACAAAAAGAGAAAGGGAGAGAGACAGAAAGAAAGAAACAAACAAAGATGGAGAAAAAAGAGAGAGACAGAGAGAAAGAGGGAGAGACAGAAAACAGAGAGAGTGAAAGAAAGAAAGAGAGAGGGTCAAAGAAAAAAAGAAAAAGAGGGAGAGAAAGATAAAGGAGGGGGGGGGGACGTAAGAGGGAGAAAAGATAGAGAAAGGGAGAGACTAAGATGCAGAGTTAAAAAATGGCTTTACAGTAGCCTACATATACTACATCTGATTTCTTCCTTCCAGATCTTGTGGTTTGGTCAGACGAGAGGCTGTTTGACACCATCGTCCTGACGGTCATCAACATGTGTGTGGACGCTGGACTGACCCAAGCTCAAACACTGTCTGTCCTTCATAGCGCTGTCTTCGGAGAGACTCACAAGAAACCTCTCTCGTGTCAGCGTCTCACAGTCGCGTCTTTTGGACTTCCAGAGGGAAAGGAGACGAGCGTGTAAGTTTTCTCAGAAGATAAGATAAGATTTTGGTTACCAGTTTTACGTCCCCTGCAACACTGTAAGGTCATTTAAGAGACGGGCTACTTCGACCCTGCTAAGATAAAATGGTAAGGCTCTTCGCTTATTACGCAGATGATGGGAGTTTAATCTCTATGTTGCATGAGTGTCTCTGTCTCTTTGTTTGGATGTTTTGTACCTCTCAGCCAGGGTTAGCCTCAACAGGCAGAGTTGAAGTAGCCTGGCTAGAACATTATCATAGGCCCTACAGTGTTACACGAGGGGTAAAACCATAACCAAAGCAAGCCAACTTAAAATGATGTTACTAAGAAGCAACAAGATGTATGACTGCTTTACAATAACTGTACAAATAAATTATTTTATATTATCTATATTTTATTACATGAGGACTACCTGTGTCTGTGGTGTAATGGTTAGGCTCGTCGCCTATCAAGTCGAAGCCCTGTATTTGATCCCACATGGGGACAAGCATCAATGTCTTTTTGATAGAATTTTCCATCTCCACCTTGGTTGGTCCTGACAAGCAGGGTCAAAGTAGCCCATCTCTATAATGACTTTACCGTGTTGCAAGGGAAGTAAAACTATAAACCCAACTAAACTATTCATCATGTCTTCCGTGGCTGGATGAAATTGTAGCATAATTTCCTAAATCTTGAAAAAACAAAAATTGCATCCTATGCCTTATTCTTTTATTTGAACTTTTTTTTTCAAGCCAGCATTTACACCTCCTACCATTACTTCTATTGTTTCAGATGCTTTCCCTTCAACGACCTCGTTGATGCACATGACAACGGCTCAGCCTTGATGAAAAACGTGCGGAGTAATGAGAGCATTGTGGAGGTGTTTGTGAAAAGATACTGCCAGGTTTTTGAGGAGTACATCCATAAAAGGGCATATGGACAGCTTTCCTGAACACCATTTCATTGTAAATACATGTAAGAGTGAATATCTGTGACAGATTATATTTGTAAATTTGCATGTTGTTGCTACCACTTGCATGTTCTTTACTGTAAACTGAGCAACATGTTGAATGGATAACAGATACAGTCAGACATTGTCACATATAATGCAACACAGAAAATTTTAGCTGTAAGAACAGGTGAGTTACAGTTAGAACCCCCTTAAGTGGACATTGCTTGGACGATGGAAATCAGTATGGGTAAAGAAAGTCAAATCAAGAGATGTGGATGTAGTAACAAAGAAAAAGTTGGGAATTCCAAATCGTGATGACTTAAGCCAAACATCGAGCTAACAGACATCGAGATATGCGGGTTCTGCTGTAATCATTTTCATTGTAAGTTATCTTAACTTTCATTGTTGGCTGATTTCAGTATCAGAGACTAGTAGGCCTTTTAAACTGATATTATTATTAAAAAACTAACTTGTGACACTGTTTCCACATTGATGGCAATTTTAAAATGTACATATTCGTCTTCTACAAAATAAGTCTTTTGTCTTGTGAAAACTTACCTTGTGAAAAGAAAGAACTCTTGCCAAAAGAATTTGATTGAAAAATTTGTTCTCTGAATTGATGCAATGGCATAAACACTGCAGTGGTCTATGGGATTGAGAGAGAGAGAGAGAGAGACAGAAAGAAAGAAAGAAAGAAAGAAAGAAAGAAAGAAAGAAAGAAAGAAAGAAAGAAAGAAAGAAAGAAAGAAAGAGAGCATAAGAGGGAACAAGAAAGAGAAAAAGAAAGAGAGAGAGCGCAAGCAAAAGATAAAGAAACAAAATCAGACTAAAAAAATACCAATTAAGCAAGTCTACTTTTTTGGTGTTTTTTTTATATATTTTACTTGGCTCTTATGTCAGATTGTGCAAGCTCATGTATCACCCCTGTGACTTGAGAAGGAAACAGTGGTTGAAATTGTATGAATAAACAACTATTCCAAACAAGTATTAGAATTGTAAAATGTTTTATTTTTCTATGTAAAAAGCATAATTGTATCACTAAATCATGGGCAAGCCTGCGTAATGGTGGCTTACAGATGGTTGTATTTCTTCCAAAGTTCCATGTTCAACAACTACACATCCAGTCAAGCTCCCATACACACTTGCATCAAACACATGAACAGGAGTCATCATGCAAATCAGCAGCTATCTGTCACATTACGCCTTTGTTAAGAAAGAAATAAAATTAGCTCAACATGCTTCGACTAATAAAATATCATGCTCTGCTTTAGCGCTGTCTGCTGAACTTTACAAACCAGCGCACACAGAAACAAATACAAGGGACCAAGTCGATTTAACAAAACCCGTTTACTCCCAATATTTAGGACAACCCTTTACTCCTTATCTTTCTAAAAACACAACTGTTGAAACCCCACAAAATTAAGGAGATAGGCTACCAAAAAAAAATATATATATATTAAAATAACAACTTTATCTATCCCTGTGGTGAAGTTTGGTATAAGTAACAGCTTCATATTTATGTCAAATTATATTTCAACATGAAGGAAAAGAAAGTCAGTGCGCATACAGACTTACTTTCTCCACTATGAAGTGTGGATTGTAGAAATGGTAGAATATAAAGGCATGAATTGCTGGGGTTGGGAGAGAGAGGGGGAGACAAAAAAAAATTAGTTTGCGACAATAAACCATATGGTATTATGTCTTCACTTGAATTGGAATAAAGCCCTACTATAAAGCAGTGAAAATTGTGATGTACATCATGTGATGAAAGATTTTAATTTAAAAAATACACAGTCGATATCTGATCACGTAATAGGAAAAATAGTTCCAGTAGCGCCATGATGGTGGGGTGATCGAGGGACGAGATTAGAGAGTAAATGGACTTAATGTCGAGTACAGCAAATGTCATGATGGACTCGTATGGAACGCAGCATTTGTGCAGTCACCGCTCTCCATATGACAGGAGTTATTTATTTATAGAGGCACCAGCTTCTTTGGCTGTTTTAGCCTCATATGACAGAACAGGGATGTGTATGTGTGTAATATGTTGCAAGCCTATGATCACCACTGTAATGAATTATATAATAGTATGGTGGTAGTAAGGAACGCTGGGGGTAACCACATGCCAGTACTTCAACACACACACATCTCTGGACTAAAACAAAAAAGCAAAAACACAAGAAAAACACATTTCAAATCAAAAGAAAAAAATGGCTACAGTAAAAACATAAATATGATTTATACATTTCAAAACAACACTTCCAGAAACATTGCATTTCCAAACAGCTAGGGTAAAATGCATCACCATATAAAACAACTTGAAACATTTCGGTTCCTTTTACACAAATACTTTATAACCAAACAGAGGAAAACAATACAACGATGATATAAGGTATAATATTTAATATGTCCTAGCCCAAGCCAAAGATACTAACCTGCCCTCACAAAATACAGAGTGTAAAACCTGATAAACATATGTCAATACATCTCCCAACTCAGCCCCATGTGGGGAAGAAAAACCCCAGCACAAGGTGAAACATAAATAAGCAAGAGGTAAAAAAACACATCAGATGAACAAATACAAACACAGTGTTCAGATGCAAAACCATCTACAGACCTTGTGAATATTAAGGAAGATATTTTTTCTATTGAACTACTCCAATACCCATGGCCTAACTGCTGACAATGCAACAGAATGTAATAGAAACTACCAGGGGCTAAAACAACCAAATAAGCACATGCTCCTATAAATTTTCTTTAAAAATAAAAAGAACTTCAAACTACCTATCTATAAGACAACGATTCTAGATGAAAACCTTGAATATTCATATTGTCTCAGGTAAAAAAAAAAAAAAAATCTTTTTGCCAGTATTATGTTGCATGGTGGATTTTGCATCTCAACACCTCATAATAGGCCCAACCTACTGTCACAAAAACCATACGACATGCAAAAGAGAAGAGAAATGGGCTGCAAGACAGAAAACTAATTTTAGAACACAATGTAGACTGTATGAGAGCAGGCTTGCAGCTCTGACACTGGTAGGATTGGTATGATACACGTCAGCACCATAAGAAAACTAAGCTCCTGTTTGCTAGGCGTTGGCCAGCAGCAAGAGTTGTATTTGTGTGTCGGGTGAGTAGGGTCGAGCCACCATGTGACTTCACTCAAGCCATGCATCAGGACATGATAGGCTTAAGTACACAGGGAACAACAGGACACAAACACTTCACAGACACACGCTGACAGCAGGAAGTTTAGTCTACACTCTTAGACGTTTTTAACTTTAACTCATTTCAAAATCATGAATTAATGCATTTCAAAATAATGCAACTCCAAAGCTAGATATTTACGGCCTTTGAAATTGTTCAGGGCAGTTTAACTTTTCTCACATTATACTATTCAGAAATGGCTTTTAATACAACGTGTGAAGACTTCCCGATGTATATGTACCATTATATTGCAAAATGTTTAAAGCATAGGGCCTACACTAAGAAATGGGTAAAAAGAACAAAAGTACGGTATCAGAACATAGGTACAAGCCCTTTATTTCATTACATCAATGACAAACTTCCACCACTCTATAGTTGGTTTGATTGGGACAATTAATCCTTCACCAATCTACAGACAGAGAGCAACTATATTTGAGAATCCACTCGCAGTGGATCTGAGCAACATAGAAGAGATTATGCCAGTTTGCAGTTGACATTTGATGCTACTTGGGACCCTCAACTTATTCTCCATGCGTGCACATATCATTCACTTAAAAGAAAATATAAAAATCATAACAACTAGAAAATATCTTTCAGACACTTGTAGTAAACAAATTTACAAGAGTAGGCCTACTTTACATTTGTGTCTATGTGAGAAAACAACAAGTAATAATCATTCCGACCACTCACATAATTTGTTTACTACAAATGCCCTGACACTGGTAAAGCTATCGGGTCATTGATTAGTCACACACTTAGGATGACCAACTGGTATAACTAAGAAACAAACTAATGCACATTAAAATCAACAAAATTGAAAAATTAATGAAACAAAAATGATGCTGCTCATAAAAATCTTCAAACGGCTTGCTCTGTCATCAACAACGATTCAAGAGCCACACTCGCACATCCAATCAGGTTTTTTAAAAAAGACAAGAAAAAACCTACATTGATGACAATGGATAAAACCTGTTGATCTTTCCAAAGCCATTTCATCCCTTCTTGAACACACTCCATGGGCTATAAGACTTGGTTAAATATACACAACTATGTACACATTATGACCTTGCTAGCTCGCTGAATGGACAAGCCTTTGTTAGGGGGTAGTGTAGACAGAGTTCATGCTGCATGTATGGGAAGAGATCAACGCTGGGGCATGAAAGCTGCTGTTTGGCATTTCCTCTCATTTTTCCTTATACTAAATTATTATTCATATTGATATATTATACACTGGTTTAAAGTGGTGAATCCTTTGACCCTTACTTTAGGTTTACTTTTTTTTATCACAGACTCTCTTGAACCCTTGTGGATCCCTCTGTATACAGTCTCCGTTACAGTTCAACTCCCAAAGACATGACTTCAATCATTTCCTCTCACTAACAATTATTGCTAATGCTTTTTACTTTCTGCAAAAAAATCCTTGGGTATGTTAGTGCTCATCATTTATTTTGAAGAAAAAGTTTGCTCATAAAACTACTGATTTTACAGAAAAACCCTTTGATTTCTTCATCCCTTGCTGAAAAATATCAGGCTAAGACAGCAAAAGAAGCAGGCTTCTCTACAAATAAATAATTTCAAATTAGCTGATAAATATCAACATGTTATATGCATGGTAAGTGACAGCAGCTAGATTCCACAAAAATTTACCTATGACCTGCACAAGTCATTAGATGAAAAAATCATCAAACAGTCTACAGCTTTCATGCCCTAACCATCTCATGAATACATTGGTTAAGAAGAAACATAATTTACAATTATAAATACCAAAAGTACAAATCAGTGGATAACAATTTGTCAACAAGTGAGAAGGCAAATGACATTGCTTACAAGTTCAACAGAACAACTACATCTTGAAAGCCTTTTCCAGAGGCCAGAACAACAGAATACTCGTGACCCAGTGGCTCTTCATGTATTGTAACCAACGCAACAGCCAACAAGCAACAAATGAAAAAGAACATCCGTCAGAGGTGCACTGAGAGGAAAATACATCTACAAAACTATCTATAAAAACATTTACAAAGGTAACCTCTAGTACCGGTAACAACATTTTTTAGAATTTTTCACTAAGCTCTATTTAATTTTTGTCTGATTTAAGCCAAACAGTCATAAACATTTATAGCCTATAACATTTACTATAACATCTACTAGTTTCAGATGGCACAAATTGAAGGACCTATGTCACTATTTCAGAGGCAAATAAAACTACAGAATGCTTCTCCATTTATCAAAATTATCCTTTTTTCTCAAACCTATCAATAGAAGTAGAGTACATTGACATAATCATCATTGTATAGTAATTTCCATTGCGTCTAAGAACTTACATCGGGTGCATACTCCAATGAAACGTGTATCTACAAATTGTTGTCCAAGATTAGTGTACAGATGCATCAGACAAAACAATCCCCTACAACATACACAGATGTCTTTCTTCAGTAGAATTGCTTATCACAGAAAGCACAGCAAGAGCATTTTTTAAAAAGCATTCACTCGGAGTAGAAAATACAAGGTTGCAAAAGTAACAGAAACAGTGGCAAACAGCAAAACTGATTTAGAAATGTCTTGAGTTGCTCCTACACTGTAGAGCCATTGTAGAGAACATGTTGAGTTCCTGAAGTTGGTTAAGAGAAAGGGCTAAGGGTTGATATAGATTCCATATCTCAGTGTCTGTGTCTGCATACCCTCATACACTTCGAGGAAATTCACAATTGGAAAAATGTCAGAGCCAAAAAGCTGGGATTCTTCTATCTTGCTTTTAGGTTACAATGCAACAGCATACAATATTTTCCATGAAAAATTCAGTCCTGAATTTAATTTAAATTTTTTTTCTTGAATTCATCTATTACTAACTCAATGCACAACATCCTTACCATTTCACAATCTAAATTTGTGAAAACAGCATTCATCAAGACCACAATAAGGAAACAAAACAACAGTCCACAGATTATACAATATAGGAATTTATATTTGTCAATAAATAGTTTGGGTTATAAATTCAAGATTTTGAACAAGACAACAAAATCTTCAGCAGAAATTCCATGACGCTATTTAAACTAGACATTTTCTGCTAGGTTAACCAAAATACACACCATGGACAAAAAGGCAAATGTCAGAAATCAGAAAACGGTAGAGTGCAGACTGTAAAAGTGTATAACATAAGGCTTCATTTGCATAATAGATATTGGGATGGAATTGATAAAGTGATTTCTTTGTTTCAAGACTGAAAATGACACATATTACCAATTCCTATTTGAATGCATCACCAAATTAGATGTCAGAATGCTACAAATAAATTGCGTAACACTGTATATGAAGGGTTTCAAACCATTATAATCCACTTCATAAAGAGTTCAGGAAAGGGGGAACAGCTCTAGATGATTTCTTTGATACCGGTACCGTAACAGATTCCAGTTTCCAACGAAGAAATAGAATATTATCTTAAATAGTAAGTAAAGATTGATGAATGCAGTCCGTTTATTTCTTACTATGGTAGTAAAATTGGGAAATCGTTTAAGGGCTCAAGTTGCACTTTAGCAAGCTCTAAAAAAATCATCTCCGTCCCTTCAATTCTATTGATATAATCATTACCACCTATTCTTATCTTATTCCACTGGGAAGGATCATACCCTACACCTCAAACGAAAATCATTTCACAAGTAGGCCCATTGAAAGTAACCTACAGTAATAATATATATAGCAAAGATAGACAGTTGGTTACTAGCAAAATGAAATGCTTATCAGTCATTCAGTAGGTTTCAAGATAATTTACAACATTCAATTATCATGCAATATTCTTCCATACATTACTATAGCGCCATTGATTCAAGATGCCGTTGACATAATAAGCCATACTTTCGGAATATTAGTGATCAGATTTTTGACACATGGATGGAGTTTTCACATTTCCAGTGAAGCAACCGGTCCTTTCTTAAAAGCATGGCATAAGGGGCAGAGAGAGGGGATCAGATAGGACAGAAGATGAGAAATGTTCATACCAATGAATGTGATAATTTATTGTAGTTGCAACAATGATATCTGTAAGTAAGATGTTGGTGAACCATGATAAAAATGTAATGTACAAACCAGCTAATGGTACACAAGACCTCATCTGCAATCAAAACTTTGGTAAGACCAAATGTACAGTCAGCCAACAAGACAGTCGTGCTCTGCTTCAAGACAGCAATACGTCATGGCAGATAACATTCCTTGCAGACACCAATTTCTATTTTAAAAAGACTTATTACATAAAATGTACAAATAATATTACCACAGTAAAAAGACTTAATCCAGAGAGAGTACGATTGTGTAAATATTGTCAAAACTTCATCAGTCAATGCCGCTTACACCCTTTGTTTGCTTCAAATCATATTGCTAGAAGCTATGAGCCATACTCAACCAGAAAAGAACGTATGTATCAATTCTCCATGTCACGATGTTTTATCATGAAAGGTCACAAAAGTATACATGTTTTCTTTTTTGGGCTGAGTAAAATCTCCCCCCCCCCCCCCCTCCTTACATTATTAGTACTATGGTGTAGCTAAGAACTCAAGAAGTCAACAGCATTATATCACCAAGTATTTTTGCCTGTGTCTCAGACTCTGACTGTAAAACTTTCTCTCTACTGAACTTCAAATGTCACACAATAAAATAATCTTGCAAAAAAAGAGAAAGAGAGAGATAGGGTGCAGATAATCAGAGAAGTACAAAACAAAAGAAATTAGAACTTCAACTAGAAATAAGCACAGACACACTTCACTTTGAGAAGAGTTATAGAAATATAGTAAGCAGATAGACGGGAATGACAGAAGAGCAATAGAGAAACAGAAAATTCAAATTCAAGCGGAGGTGGCAGTATCCGTTTATTGGCAGAGGAAGACCAAAAAATACTTAAATACAACAAACTTGAGATTTATTTATAATTAGTGGTAAATGCTCAGAGTACGCTGACCACTGACAACGATGAAAATGGCGACAAAGATGATGAGGATGATACCGATGGTCTTTATGGTACACGAGTTATTCATGCCAGCCGCCTGTGAGTTTGTGGAACATCTCCTCATTCAGCGACTGGTTCTTATCCGAGGAGCGCATTGACAAGAAGATGTAGCCTCCGATGAACTCGTGTATAGTCTTGCATGAACACTCCATGGAAGCGAATGTAACTTTATCCTGTTCAAAGTCTAGAATGACGTTCTCCACCTCCCAGTTGACGTGCCATGACTGTAGTGTGCTGTAGCGCCAGGTCTTCAGGGAATCCCCAGAGTTTAGATCCATGCGGATGA
Source organism: Phyllaplysia taylori (assembly GCA_032273245.1). Lineage (NCBI taxonomy): Eukaryota > Metazoa > Mollusca > Gastropoda > Aplysiida > Aplysiidae > Phyllaplysia > Phyllaplysia taylori. The sequence continues at coordinate 25,829 of JAUKPP010268374.1, forward strand.
TGCGGTTCTGGGCGATACCCATCAGCTCCTGGACGAGTGATGAAAAGAAGAATAAAACACTTGATTCAGAACAAGTTCTCAGGACATCAGTTAATGAACTAACAAGAACTCTATGGCTTACCAAGAAGAACCGTATCAGAAATCTCAACTGACTAATAAAATGATTCCTGAACTCCAGTGATATTGTCCTGCACGTAGGCTGCTGAATAATTTGGGAATGTCATACGGTTAGTTCAGAAATTTGGATGTCATAATTTATCTAGAAAATTGTCTCTACATTATTCCTTCTTTTACCTCTATCTTATTCTCTCCAAATCATTCTGAATAACTGCATGCTTTCTCTTTCTCTTTCATTCCCCCTATTCATCCTCACTACACTTTCTCTGTTGTTGGTTTCTCTCTTCTTTCATTCACACATCTTTTCCTCTCTTTGTCGGGCAGTTAATCCTAATCAAAACTGGCTTATATGTCCGCAAAAAAATTACAAAACATCTTTTCAACCACAAGACAGAGTAACAATGGCATGTGACAATGTGATACAATGCTTCACAAATACTTCATACTTTGACTTGATGTATGCCATTCTGTAATTCCAAAACAATTATTCTCACCTCCTTCTTGCCATTGGACATCTTTATGCGGAAGTAGGTTATGCCATACTCTGGTAATGACTGCCAGGCCTTGATATAAGCCAGTTTCGCTTCCATCAGGTTCATCTCCTGTACACTGGAGTGTGCCTCCATGATTCTTTGAACCAGCTGGAATAAAACAAAAACAAAAAAGACCCAGAATGTAGTAGGACCTTAAATGAAATGAGGATGTTTCTACCATATAACATGAGGTTAAGCACTCATACTGACGAAATCTGTGTACCAGTTTTCAAATCACCATTCATTTGAGGGCTATATGTATTACAGTATACAAAGTTATATCAGTTACATTTCTTAAATCACATATTGTGCACTGACTTTAAGTCTTAATTCATAGAAGAAAATATTTTTCTGGGTAAAACTGAACATCTTCATACAGTCGAAAATGGATGAATTGATATAGTTGGGGAAGTCCAAAAAAGATCAACACATCCAAAATTGAATAACTTCTCCAACATAAGAGAAGTTGACTGCATTATTTATAATTCAATTCTGTTCATTTAATTTATATCCTCTCATAGTTATATGTTGTTGTTGTTGCCGATCAGGGACTTATATGAATTATGCACCAATAAAGGAGTCTTTACAACCTACAGAGCCATAGCAATCTAGCTCTGTACCCCAGGAGTGGAGAGCCTTAAAATTAGCCCCTTAATACTGCAAAAGTGCAATGCAGTCTTAAGACCTCTCCAGACCGGATGACTCCTAAGTGCAATACAGTCATTGAGTCATTTATTGCCACTATCGATACAACATTTGGACATGATAGTTGCAGCCATTGGCTCGGAGACAGGACCATGTGTATGTCACATTATGTTAGTGTTGCCCTGATGCCGTAACTTGAGCGAAACAATTCACAAATTCTGCCACAAGGGTTGTCTCATAGTTATATAAGTGGGCAAAACTTGTCTTACTTATAGACTAACTTGAATGCTGATTCCCATGTAAAAAGTATGATATAGCCTATTATGGTTTCACACAGAGCTGATTAGGAAATAATTCAGTCAAAATTATATACATGTATTTCTCAAAATTTCATTCATAAATCTAATAATTCATCGCTCACATTGAAGAACCATTACATTTCCTTTAGGGACACCTGACAACACAAAAATGACTTGTCTTGTCATGTATGTGCATGTATGCATGTCTCACCGATTTTGACTTGATTTTCTTGAAAAATCTGGAAGCTACATAATCCTCCGGTTGTATGTCTGCCTGGTTGGGGGTATTTGAAAGCGAGGATGTGTTGGTACCAGGGGAGACCACTGGGTGCTGCATGCCCAGGAAAGATTGCAAGGCCTGGACCTCAGCCTCGTAGGAACTGTCTGCCATTGTCTTCCCCTTGGAGGCCAGTTTACAGGCTGCCATCCATTTGCAGTATTGCTCTTCCTGGAAGGTGTAAGGAATGATTCATAAGTAAAGGAGAGAAAGAGAAAGAGAGAAAAGAGGAGCAGCTCTTGAGTACATGAAGTAATAGTGCATTTTCTCTGAATTAATATGAGGCTCTTCTAGTTGTCATTGCAAGTTGTGAACAAGTTTGAGCGCATGCGCATAGAAAACCATCAAGAAAACAGGGAGATACAATAGAAAATTAAAGCAAACTGAATCATTAACAAACCGTGTGTAGCCTAAATTACAAAAGAGTCATAAACTCACTCATGATGATATAAAAAGAGCTGGATAATTAGTGTATAAAATTTGCTACAGGCTAATATTTGTTTTGTTGCGATTTTTTAAAATGGATTATCGACACTGTAAAGCCAGGAAAACGACTATTACAACAGCAACACTTAGAAGAGAGAGAGCAGGACATACTAGGACGTCAGCCAATCATCTGCTACTGCTACTGGCCAAAAAAAAAAAATGGGCATGAAACTGCAGTCCCTAATAAAAAGAGCAACATCGGACCAATGGAATAAAAGTTAAGAGAGTGTGATGGGTAAACTAATCCTCACCATGTCAAATCGTAGGCAGATTTCCGACATTCCCTCAGGCTCTGGAACAAACAGCTTGATGCCATATTTACGCGCTGACAAGTTCACATCAGGCTGGGCTTCACACCCTGAAATCAGAGAACAAAAATAGAATGTCATTGTTTTTTTGTGAGGAGTGATATGAACGTATAACTAATTTTCTTCTTTTTTTTTTACCAAACCTCTTTTGAGCAAGGCTATAACAGCCCAAGATGCCAGTGCGTCTATAAACAACTAACTTTAAACTAACTACACTTTAGGGCAAGGTGGAATGACCTTTCGGTCCCAGTATTCAGGACTGTTTTCAGCCTTCCTTGTGAGGAGTGAGGTAAATCACTAAACTTCCAATCAATCCATTAATTCAATCAGCCAATCTTTCTGTCTCCTGGGGGGGGGGGGGGGGGGGGGGGGGGGGGGGGGGGGGGGGGGGGGGGGGGGCGGGGGGG
>JAUKPP010268375.1:5532-21357 GCA_032273245.1 Phyllaplysia taylori
TGAACTCAAGTTTACTTGTCTGAGAGCTGGCGATATTACTGAACTCAAGTTTACTTGTCTGAGAGCTGGCGATATTACTGAACTCAAGTTTACTTGTCTGAGAGCTGGCGATATTATTACTGAACTCAAGTTTACTTGTCTGAGAGCTGGGATATTTTTTTAACTCAAGTAATGAGACCTGGTGATATTTCTGAACTCAAGTTTACTTCACTCAGAGCTGGCAATATTTCTCATAGCTAGTTTACTTGTTTGAGAGCTGGCAATATTTCTCATACCAAGTTCACTTGTCTGAGAGCTGGCAAAATTACTCATATCAAGTTTACTTGTCTGAGAGCTGGCAATATTACTCACATCAAGTTTACTTGTCTGAGAGCTGACAATACTTCTAATATCAAGTTTACTTCACTCAGAGCTGGCAATATTACTCATATCAAGTTTACTTGTCTGAGAGTTGGAAATTAAGTGCCTGACAGATTTCTGCTTCATAATTAATCTTATCCTTGGTGGACTTCTTAGAAATGGCATGTCAGTCCTGTCCAGAATTGAGTGCTTTTATTTCTGATACAAGAACAGAGCTCACGGAACTTGAGAGGAAATTACATTTTATATGCTTTCTGGGTGGTAAACACTGATCTCTCTAGTAATGAAAAATATCAGACAATTCTGCCCATGAATTCACTTAAAGACTTTGATGTCACCAGACAGCAAATCCCATCAGGTCAGGCTGAGACAGCAAATTGGGCCAATGGGGAGTATTATCTAATAGAGCTGTCCCATATTCCATAAAAATAGTATTAACAGCGGGATTTCCCTGAGAGAAGGGGGCAGATCTGCACCTAAATGCACTGCAATAAAAATAACCCTGAGTTTTTCTAGCATAAATATCGAGTAAGGGATTGAACTATTGCAAAACCCCATAATATATTAAATTTGACCCTTTGCATTGACCTCCAAAAAAAATAAAAAAAATGAAAGTAACCAAGGAAAAAAAAAAAGAAGAAAAAACCAAACGTGAGAGTATAACAGCAAACATTGATAGTTCTCCATCAACATCTAGAGCATGGCCATGCTTTGGAACAAGCAAACAAGTAAAGATGGAACAGACAAAGCCTTCAAATGGAATAATTGTGTGAGGCAAAACAAATCAACTAAAGGATTCTGTAAAAGCTCAGTCATAACATCCTTGAGCAGGCAAGTGGGAGCTGGGATTGTTTCTTTCATTTCACAGTTGAAGATCCTAATTTTTACACTTAAAAGTACAACTCCATTGTCGAATAATCTTTTAGCCAAGATTTATAAACGCATCCTCTAACAGTGTTGTGTGTTGATAGATCCTATGCTAAAAATGTTACTCCACTGTCATCTCATTTAGATTCTATGTGTCAGAATTATAAAAGCATTTCCCACTTTTTTTGGCAGTTTCTATGCTAAAAATATTACTCCATTATCAGATAGTTTATGTCTCAGAATCATAAAAAACATCGTCCATTTGTGTTGAGAAAACCTATGAAGAGACATAATTTTAGCTGGTCTGAATAGCTGAACTCTGTGTAAGTTTGTACCCTCGTATAGTTTGGGAATACCACCTTCATAAACCTAGGTAAAACATTCACCATTTACCCTTCGGTAGGAAGACTTTTCAATAAGGAACAATTTCTTATATTCATTGCAAATGTTTCCCAGATAAATCGGAGTTGACGTGCGATGCTGTTTTATTCCTTTACAGAAAACAAGAAGACGAAACACAAGAATCAAGAGCTGGATCCCATCTGTTCAACATTTTTACCAACAATTTATTCATACCCTCCACATACTAGTGAATTCTGACATTCTAGTTTTTGAGGGGGGAGAGGGATGGAGCAGACCAGATTGTGTAATATTATACTGTATTTCACCCAGATGAGTTGACCCACGGTATCGTTCCCGTAGGGGCCAACATGAGAAGGTCAATTACTGTGACTAGAAAACTAAGGAAAACACAGGATGGAGGGGTGGTTGGTGGGGGAGGGGGGCAAAACGGCAAGCAGCAGAAGAACCCTGCATGAGAAGCTGTTCTGGGTTTGCTAGAAAAGACATTGCCATTTTATAGAGAGGGAGGAGATAGAAAAGAGAGAGAGAATGAAAGAAAGAGATGAGAGAAAAAGGAAAGAGAAAGAGGTGGGGCAACCCCAATTCTGGGCTAGAAAAGACAATCCCATTTTACGGAGAGGGGAGAGATAGACAAGAGAGAGAGAGAGAAGGAAAGAGAGGAGAGAAAAAGAAGAGAGAAAGAGGTGGGGCAACCCCAAGACAGTAGAGATATATTAAAGAATAATTAAGGAAGAAAGTTTATTGGACTTGAGGAAAAATCAGACACACCATAATTAGGATATGTGTGGACCGCCTGGCCTATGAAACCCAAACCTATGGACCGAGCCGCACAGACCAATTAGTCGATGGGACCAAGTTGCAGAGCTCGTCAGGACAAAGTAAAACAACAACAACAACGAAAAAAAACCTCCAACAGATATTCAAGAAAATATTTTGAGACTGTAGAAGCAACGAGAAGAGAGGTATAAAGGAATATCATGGACACTAAAACAGACAGACAAATTGCCGAAAATTGCTTTGAAAATTGTACTTTCGATATTGTAATGAAGATACACCCTCACAAAACATACCATTTGGGTGAACAAAAGTTGGCAGATGGACAAATGCATGAAGAAATATTTTACAGTTAACACTGTGCCTGAGACAGACAGAGATGATATCGAGGAGACAGTGTGCATTGGTTTGTTCTAGCAATTCATTTCTCGGAGTATTTGATTTTACCTAACCAACTCATATCGTAGATAATTTTACTTGTATCTCGGACATTTTAATTTAACCTAAATAATTCATTACTCTGATCACTTGAGTTAATCTAAACAACTCATATTTAACCTATACTGATCATAACTCAGATGATTTGATTTTACTTGAACAACCTATATAAATTATGTCTCTGATAATTTGATTTAACCTGGTACCAAATCATTTCTCGGGCCATTTGATTTAACCTATGTAAATTCTGTCTCTGATTATTTGATTTAACCTTAACAAATCAATCTTGGATGACTAGTAATGGTTAACTCATTAAATCAAAGATTGTGCTCAGCCAAGGGAAGATTACTCCTGTTCTGTCAATTTTTTTTATTTTTTTTTTTACAAAGACTCAAAGGGGGACAACTCAGTGATAAATCTGCAGGCATTAGGCAATGGAGATGGGCTGGGTAGTCTCCCCTCCATCACTTATGATAGCCCAGATCTTGACAGAAAAGCTGAGCAGTCCCCATGCGAAGACAAAACACAATCTTTATGACTTTCTAAATTTAACTTGACTTTTCTAACAACACATTTAAGTTCGTGTCCATAAGAACTTGGGAAATATCCTGCCAAATTATTCACTAACAATGAAAATTTCCGTAAAACAGTTTCAAACCTGATAAAATTTATGCACTTAATATACTAAATCTATGATTTTATAAACCTATTCTCTTTCCTCTCGTGAATTTGACACGGTAAGAACTTGGAAATTTTACAGTCAAATTATTCACTAAAAATCAAAATCTAAAAATTTCAAACCTGATAACATTAATGTAGTAAATGTAAGCTTATTGCTGAATCTATGATTCTATAAACCTGTTTTTCCTGAGACAATTTTATAAACCTATTCTCTTTCAGAAGAGTGCAATATCACTGATAATAAAAATCTCATAAAAATTTCAAACTTGATATGGTTAATGTAGTAAATAATATAAGTCTAACTATTATTAAATTTATGATTTTATAAACCTGTTTATCCTGTGACAATTTTATAAACCTATTCTCTTTCAGAAGAGTACAATATCACTGAAAATTAAATTTTCACAAAATGTCAAACTTGATTTTAAGGTTAATGTAGTAAATATAAGCCTACTGCTAAATCTACGTTTCTATAAACCTGTGACAATTTCATAAATCTATTCTCTTTCGGTAGAGCGCTATTCTCGCATGAATGTGAGCCAAATGTCTCCCTAGCCGTGCACACTCTCTCCTACATCCTACCAGAGCTGAGCTGTTGGCCGGCGAGCCACCAGACACGGCCGCCGCCGCCGCTTGGTTTCGCGCGTGTGCAGCACGCACAAGCGCCTGGAGGTGGCCGGGAGGGTGGAAGTATTTACAGAGCTCCCGCGTACACTTGCTCTTTATAAAGTCCATACAGACCGTCACGTGATTGTCCGCGGCGTCCACCACAATGTGCTCGGCAGGGTGAGCGTAGCGACATTCCGACGTTGCTCGAGAACATGTGCCACGTTGGAACTCACGACATACCTGAAATAGAAAAGATGAGAAAAAATATGTTAATTTTTTGTGATTATTTAGAGGCAAATTTGTCATAAATTTTCTTCCTTTTTATACTCAATTTCAATTTTGCTTGGTATGGACAGTTCATAATTAATAGACAGAGAAAAAACTAAAAAGAAACTGAGAAAACAAACGTTACTTTTTTGTGATTATTTAGTGCCAAATTTGTCATAAATTTTCCTCCTTTTTATACTCAATTTAAATATCACTTGGTATAGACAGTTCATAATTAAAAGACAGAGGAAAAGCTAAGAAGAAGCTGAGAAAACTATCAACATTGGCTAACCTATGTGTAATCAAGAGCGTAGGGTTGGCCTGGAATCACAATATTATCCTGCCTCTCGTCTGAATATAATACAGGCCTACATGTGTATATGATTTAGCAAAATACTGTGATCAAGAAGACATAATGATCAAATTCACTGAGGTAACAACCACACTTTTGATACATCGCTAACTACATTGTCAGTGTTGGTTTCTATACAGAGGATCTGAGACTATATACTATCATATTTTTAGATCAAGCCTTAAGATGATAAAGAGAGAAGGAGAGGAGAGAGAGAGGGAAGGAGAGGGGGAGATAAAGAAAGAAGAAGAAGAACAGAGAAGAGGAGGGTAGACATACTTTTTCGGCATATTATATGTGAACCCTCAAAAAAGATATTTGTAAGAGTCCTAGTGGCAAGCCACTAAAACAATAACCACCATTGCAATGTCATACTAAACCTCAAACAGTCAATACTATGAACAATCATGTGCAAAATAACACTCAAAGCAACATTCAAAATACAGTAAAATAAGATGTAACGAAATAGGAATGTCACATCTATGCAAAGAATAAACAAAAGTTGGAAAAAACTAATCAAACAATGGGCGAGTCAGTTCTACAACTGCAAGCATTTATCACTTGCTAAAACTCCGTAGCCACCCAGTGGTGCATACCTTGCCCACAACAAGTTATGATAGCAGTTGTTCAAAAGTTCAGTAAAATATAAACGACATGCCTCCCACCTCCCCCCATCAATCCCCAAAGTCCACCCAAAAAAGGAATGGTGTGGGGTCGCAAACCATTACGTAGATCTCGGGAGAAAATAATTTAAGAATTCCGGTTCTTTATTTGCAGCGCATTCAAGACTCCAAACAAAGCGACTACCAAGAACACATGCAAGCATAATATATAGTGTGGTAGCGTGGACAAATGAATAAGCGAGACTTCCAGATACCCACTTCTCTACAACAGAAAAATCCATCACACCCCCCCCCTCCCCTCATGAACAAATAATCAGGGAAAGATACAATGAATCTAACACTACAGTTCTCAGTCTGTCCATCGGTGATATGGCAGCTTTCAGAATACATTTTTCTCCCCATAGCACCTAGAGGTTGATAAGTATTCATTGTCAAGAATTTCTACTCAAATTTTGGTTAAAGTCATGAAGGTCTGTGCAAGAGTAATTGAATGATTCATAACTCCATGGGGAGATAGCAGATCATGATGGAATTCATAAATAAATATTTGACAGGATTTGTCACCACCAAGCCATTACTACATTTTTTTAGAGGCAACATGTGTTGTTGTTTGGTGTTTTTATTTTTTATTTACATCTCTTGTAACAGTAACACTATAAAGTCGCTTTGTTTTAGTTTTAAGTTTAACGTCCCTTGCATCAATGCAATGTGATTTAAGAGATGAGCTACTTCGAACCTGCCTGTCACATTGAGAGGGACACTGTCAACTGCCCAACATGGGTATCAAACTCATGTCTTCTGCATGGAAGGTGAAGAGCCTAACAATTACACCACGGATGCCGGTACGGTAATTTTATAGCAGGCAACTTAGACAATTGCCTGTCGAAGCCAATGCAGGCTGACAGGGGCGCAATATCCCAGATGAGAGACCGGTGAGTAAAGCGTTTTTCACACTTTATCTCTTTTTCCTCTTCATCGGTAATTCCCTTTTTCTTCTTTGTCTTTATGCAGTGCGTCATCTTCCTGTTTTCTACGTTGTTTTCTTATTTACATTTTCATAGGCCTGATGAAGACAGGGGATCCTGTCGATAATTTCCCAAACCCCACATCTGTCATTTTTACATTCTTCATTAAAATTATGATATACGGTTTGTTGAGGTTGTGGTGCGTGATTTTTTTCTCTAGATGAGAGACCAAATGCTAGACTAATGAGACATCTACGTGGTAGGCGAAGAACCAAACCATTACACGACAGACAACTGTTGTTTTCAAGAAGTGACTCCTAGTCTCACTTTTCAGATAGTACTTCCCAGTCTGTTGACATTTGACACCCGCTGTATCACTATGAATATAGAGCCGGTGCTCTGTTTATATTCGCTTTCGAACTGAAAATACATATTTCACTTTATAATTCTATGCCACTTGATTTCATTGCTTTACCGTGAATAGGGCAACGAGAGGATGAATAGATCTAGTACTGGGAGTCCGAACCCCAAATAAAATTCGAAAAAAAGTTATGAGGTGAGTAGCGTGATTTTTCATCTCAAGAAGCCTCAAGGCTGGAGACAGCAAGTGAATCAAGCAGTTTGTAAGCTACACGACATTATTTTGTTAGTCTGAGCCTGTGGCTGTGTGTTGTGTGTTGATGGACTAACCTGGGGGATATATGTGGGGTAACTTAGCGTATCCAGCATGGATCCGTGGGACGTCACAGCCTCCCCATTTTGTGAGGACGTCTAGGAACAGAACAGGAATTAGTACATTGAACAGCACACACACCTACATGTACATGTACACACATAGATATATACATGTGATTGAATCCTGCCCCCGCCAACTAGGTCTGTCCATGCACTGAATTTCCATAAACAAAGATGGTAGAATAAGGAATCCCACGACGGTTTTCACCGCTCACATGGAGTCGCTTGAAGGAAAATAGCAGGCTTTTGGAATTGCATAAAAAGAACCCAACATATTCACCCCGAAAAGTAGGTCCAGACAAAATTGTGGACTATTGATACATTTATGAAATAAACACAACAAGCACCCCCCTCCCCCACGCCTCCCCTTTCCCCTCAACCTGCTCAAAGGTAAAAGAGTTTGTACTTTGGTGGGAAGATTAAATGACTGCAGAATAAAAAAAATAAAAAGATTATCTATCTGTCCTTCCTTTCTCACTATCATAACCTGCACAGGGAAGAATTCAATCAGCAAAGCATGTTAATAGTAGACCCATAGATACAACACTAACTTGCAAGGACTACTAAAACATGCATTATAACAAGACATAATATCGTCGTTGTATTTCTCTAACCACATAAGTCCAGATGTCAGAAGGCCATTTTTTTTATCATCTAGCTCTCTATTTGATAAGTCTTTATAACAAAAAACAAATAGTATGCGCTGCTGACAACAGGAAGCGGTCAACACTTTAGCTAATGAAACCATGAGCTACCCTACCACTAGTAAGAGGTTTATGGAATTTGTTGTGGTTTAATACAGCCAAAGAAGCTGGTGCCTCTATATATAATTTACATTTACATTTTCATGGGCCTGAGGAAGACCAAGTTCCTGTCGATGATTTGCTCACCTCCACATCCGTCATTTTTACACCCTTCATTTTTTCTCTCTACATGTCTCTATATATAAAACACTTCAAACTTCTCTGAATCTGTTCTTTGTGTCTCCTGTAAAATTCCCTAAAGCAGACTTATGTGATCAGAGAATTACAAAGACAATATTACCAGTCCAAATCTTTGTTCTACAACACACCATGCACATCATTAAAATCATGCAGTTCAAAAGAGACAAAAGTATGGGGTCGAAGCCACACACGAACAAACACATTTTTGAATCAGCTTTCACTGCGAAGGCTTGAGTAATAATATGCGTATTCAACTACCCATGCACTGTAAAGTTTTTAATTACTTAATGCTTCACGCTCTATAACATACATAGTGGAAAGAATTATCAAACCAAATAATAAAAACTAACTCGACATCTACACTTATCTAACATGTATACCGACTCCTTTATGTTACTATAAATTCTGTCTTAATAAGATATACATGTATACATTTCTATTTCATTCTATGATTAACTTTGCATATTAGCAGCAAAAGTTAAGATAATTTGTTTCTTAAATACCAAAGATCTGTCAATAAAATCTGTGAATTTCAGAATATGGTATCTAATCCTCTTCCACCCCCCCCCCCCCCCCTCCCCCTCTCCACTCATTCCAGAAGGAAAGACTTACAGACACACAAAGCATAATATGTATGTGCATGCAATCAGTGACCTTAATGCAGAGCCATAGAATTTTCTGCCGTTTTTTAACGTAATGAAACTTTGTAAGGCCTTTAAAAACCCATTTAAAAATACATGAAATTATGCAGCCTAACTTGACTCAGAGCTGCGTCATCAAATGCCATGACGTGTCTCTACTTAACGCCACATCATCATACAACTTTACTCTGAAATGCGCCAAAACACGTCTGACATTAATTAGAGATGCGCCATCAAAAGTGCCGAAATCTGCACAGGAAAAACTGAAAGCTAGAAGCTGGATCAATTTAAATTTAAAGACTGGGTGGGTGGGTGGTTAGGGTGTACAACTCGTCGCTTGTTTTGCATAAGGGCGAATAGCAAAATGAAAGTAGTGGGGTATTCGCCTCTTTGCTAAACAATCAGCGAACTGTTTGTGAGGCATTAGATCCAATTGAAACGCTTGGTAGATGCTTAATCGCTTAATTTCATGATTTTACTTTGAGCTATTGAGGAATTCATGGCCCTGCATTACCATCAGCCTGGAAGTTTGTGCCCACACTTCAGAGAAAAAAAGACACACTGGAAGAAATTGGACACATTACAAGTATGGTCATTCTTGACGATGACATATCCAGTGATTTGATTACTTCTGCACAAAGTTGTAAATTTTCACTGAATACTTCAAAGCGGAATGGTGACAGGCTGCTGTTTCATGACATTGAAATGGAACGGGAGGTCTCTTTATCTCACGTTAGGAATTCATGAAACAAGTTGATAACGTTATAAAGAAATACATTAAATTGTTGTTTGTTTAGCATAAGGGCGAATGTTACAAAGACTGCAGAGGGGTATTCGCCTCTTTGCTAAACAATCAGCGAAATGCTGATTCGTACACTGGGAATGCTTTCTGGAAAATAAAAAGTCGCTTTCGGAAAAAATTCAAAAGAGAATATTTGTTGGGTTGCCGAGAGCAACTAAGAACAAGAGGCTAAAACAGCAAAAGAAATTGCTGCTTCTATAAATAAATAATTTCTGCCAGAACTGGGCAAATTCCAAGGTCAAAGTCATGGAGACAGCGATGCCAGATATCATTACAGTGTATGCACATGTGTGACAGGAATCAGAGAGAGAAAACACTGGATTATTGTTGCAGTTTAACATAGAATTGTGATCACAGAAGACTGGTACTATGTGCGTACGTCCAAGGGACATACATTACACACCATCAACACATACTACACACCATCAGCATAATATGCTACACACGCCATCAACACACGCTACACACCATCAACACACAACCAACACACGACCGACACTCAGATATCCCTTCATCAAGTGTGTAGCCTGGCTCGCCACTTGTCTTACCTCAAACTTGTCAGCCCTCACGGCCTTGGCGGTGGAAGGAATCATGGTAGGTGGCAAGGCCTGCGACATGATGGTGTTGGGTTCGGGGCTTGTGGGCAGGCCGGTGGACAGGGAGGTGGTGATGTAAGGGTTGTAGCCAGCGGGACCCCCTGGTCCAGCCACAGCTGACAGGGTGGGCAATGTCTGGTACGGGCTCTGCAAAACGGGACAAACAAAGTTAGTTAATTATTGCGTACAAAAATGTGTCCAAAATAGGGGTGGGGTAGATTTTTGAAGGCGTAAGAGAGAAGGTCTAATATTATTTACTTCAACATATTCGGTGGGGGTAGAAGTTGGGAAGGAAAAAGAAATACCTCAACATATTTCAAACTTACTTGTATTACCTCGAAAAATGTTGATTAATGTGTGTGTGGTGGGAGGGGGGGGGGGATTGGAGGAGTAGACCATTCCGTATGGGTGTAGACCATTGCTTTATGGAAAATATAGACAGTCACCAATGTGGTAGAAAGAAGGCAAAACTGCAATCATGTGGTGATGGAGAGAAAGATTCGGCAAAGGACGTCGAGAGTAAAAGAAAAGGTGAGGGGCTTCACTTATCTCCCATGTACTCCTAGAAACTCTTTGAAGACACAGGAGTGCTTAAATCAGGTCGAGGATTTCTTGTAACATTCAGAACGCTATGGAAGTAACCTTATTTTGCACACAAATAGAATCCTTATGTGGCCTTAAAAGGGCTAGTGCCGTGAATGTCTAAAACAGGGATCTAACATCTGTGGTTTCTAGTTCATTAGGTTTTTCTTAGTTAAGGCCCCCGAAAAATTTCACAAAACACTGGAGTATTGAGATCTGGACAGATGATGGCAATATTGTGTAAACCACTCATGAAACAAGAGTTAGGCAACCTATTATAAAATTAGCAATTCGAAGATACTGGGTGAGTTTCAACAGGCCAACATGGTTAGAGCCTCATCTTATCCTGATTGAGGAAGGAAGTCAAAGCGGCGTTGTGACTCAAACGTGAGGGAAATACTTTGTTTTAAGGTTTGTCAGTTATTTTCCTGACAAAGGCGAATGTCAGGCGCGAAGCGTGTTCCTTGAGTAAGAGCAAGCAAGTTAAAAGAAGAAAAATGGCTTAGAAGGGAAATTAGATGCATTGTTATGCCGGTCAAAAAGGTGGGACAAACACTGCTTTCTTTGTTTATACAGACCCCACGCCCGTCCGAATGAAGACAGTCACATTTCCCAGTTGAATGTGTCTTGGTTGCTCCCGTTTTTGCCTACCTAAGAACATGTAGGAGTACATGGTTTAACACCAGATTCCCATTAGGTGGGCCTGAAAGGGAGCTGGGCAAAATTTGGAGCAGTAGCAGTAGTAAAGAGAGGGTTATTTATAGAGGCGCCAGCCTCAGCTGTTTTAGCCTCTTCTTGAGCACATGAGATAAATTGGCAAAATTATTGAAACCCACTATGGTTCCCGCTTGTTTCCCCAGAAAGGTGATTAATTCATTTACGACAGATACGTCAACTACACTGAGTTTGAACATTTCCGAGGTATTTCTTTGTTTTGTTTATTGGGTTGCCAGTCGGGGAACTTGAGCAAGTAAATTGTTTTCTAAAAATAGGAAAGTAACCTATTTATAGATGCGCCAACGCAGTTTGTGCTGTTTCAGCCTTATTTGTATGCTTCGACCTGTGTGGTGCCCGAGTGCGACTTGAGCTCAGGAAAAGAGGAAGCGGAAGCGGAGAGTTGTCAGAGACAAAGATAAAGATATCATGACGTCATGCACCCAACTAGTAGGTCTGAAAACACAGCAAAATATGCAGATGTTTCCAAAGCTGAGCACACAGGGTATGCACGATGGCAAATCTAGAGACATGGAAAGCGGAAGTAAGCGCAGCGAAGTGCAAAGCAAGGACGGGGCAAAGGCAATGGGGCAAGATGTAAATTTAGCCAGGTTTTACAATGCACAAGCTTGTATGGTTTCGTTGTGCTTTTCTTTATCTCTTATAATTTCCTCTCCGATAATGAAACCTGGGTTTCATGACAATAACTGTACGAGTATGATATAGGATAGAATTCTTCTTGTAATATAGTGGTATTCAGCATCAAAATCTCATCCTGTTTACCTTTGTCATCCTGCTTAATAAAAACATTGTCCATTTTTCCTGCCGATATTACTGTACCTAAATGAAAATAATGTTTCAATGTGTTGTTTCACAAGATCTTCACACTGCTACGTGTTTGGTTTGCAAATGGTCTACTGGTAGCAACAAGATCATTGGTATAGATCACACGCTTCAATATTGCTACATCTATCAAATAAATGTCCATTGGTGATCTTCTTAGGCGGCCTCTATGGTGGCCATTTAAATGCCTTACATGGTGATCTTCCTAAAATGTCTTATAAGGCAACCAGTCAAATGTTTGTTATGGAAATTTTTCTACAAGTTGCCAAGTAAAACATGTCAAAATTGCAATCTTTTCGCACAAGCCAAGTGGTGGCAAAGCTTACAGCATCGTATGGGGAGGTTACTGCAGCAGCCGGCGGCATTTGGGGCGGTCTCAGCACAGCAGTGGGCGGGGCCTGAGAGCTGCCTGGGTGGGCCTACAGACACAGAAACAGCCAATCAACAATCAGCCCTTCAACGATGAGCAAATGTCAAGAGGATCAAGCCATGCCAAAAAAGGAACAAGAGGTTTCCACGGCGTGTCATACATTATGAACAATACAACAACATACACATACATTAAGTATGCAAACATGTGTAATACAAACAAGAGTACAAAGCCTGCATTGTGCATTATTTGCTATTTATTTTATACAAACAATTAAACAAGGGATAAGATAAAAAAGATTAAAAAGAGATATTTGACAAATCTAATGCTAGGAAAAATTTACACGGATTATGGATAAATTTTGCTGAAAAAGGAAACTTCAAATAGCTTTTACTTGGACAAATAAAATATAATTTCAGGTTATAATTAATGCTAATTATATTTGTAAGTTTACATAATTAAAAAATTCCGACTTTTTTTTTATATCTTCTATTTCTATAAACTTAATTCTTATTTATAAGTAATTTATCTTCAACACTATTACTGCAGTGACAATGATAGAAAAATCAATAAAACGTAAACTATAAAAGCAGTGGTTACTCAGTAAGCAATTAAATATCAAAGCTAAGTGGATTAACTCCTACTTCAATTTTGAGAAGCAGAATGTTGTTAGCAAGCGATATGTACACACACATTATTAAAGCGCCTTTAAATATTAGCAGAGACGAGAAATTCTAGGCAAGAAAAAGCAAGGGAAGTAGCGTCGACAATTTGTAACAAATTGACGCCATCGACTAGATCTAATCTACATCATACATAGAGGCAGAGGCATAAGAGGAAGGGAGGAAACTGGGGTGTGATGAGGTAGACACTTGAATCTCCCACAGTAATTGAGCCAGGATATTCTAAATTTTTTTAAGTTTAAGGAGGAAGAAGACTCAAACGGCCTATCAATGGTAAGCCCTACACATAGGCCCTATCCTATAGAACATGATGGATAAAATTCCAAAAACTAAGGCTAAATGTCATAATAATAATATTGAGTGTTACTACAAGCAGAACGGAAAGTACGCCTGCTTCACTAACACCAGTTGATGATGGAGAAACATCAACAGTAAGAGAGTATGGCTACAACAAAGCAATACAATCATAATAATATTAAGCAAATACTAACTAAAAATAAATGGAGCACACTTTTCAGATCAGATCGAGTCGAGAAGCCATTTCGACACTGACTTCGACAGCGAGAGGTCTGCAAACAACCAGAGATCGCCTACCACAGATACGCTACTAGATCTAGATCTAGATAAGCAGCTAGATCTAGACTAGATTCTAGATTTAGATTTCTATGTCTCGAGAATCCAGAAAGTGAAAGCAGTGAAAGCTACACAGCTTGGGCATTCCTCTTTCCCCGTTGGCAAGGCCAAGCACCGAGCGAGTAGGCCTAGGCCTAGGAGGACTATGACAGTAATAACGAAACTTGTAGAAAGTTCCGAATTTCAAGGGACGTCACTACAATTATTTTTTTAATCAAATTATTTCTAAAGAGAATTTCCACAGTTGTCTGCCTTTGACCGAGTGAGACTCGAAGTTGTCTGGCAGCGAAGGGATTTAATATTAGATCTAATTGATAATAATTAATAATAATAGTTAAGGCTTATTAAGATAATAATTATGAATTTAAAAAAAGTGATACGAAAAAAGTCAATATGTAAATATACACGAATAAGCTAATAAAAGAAGGAAGGAATAACAAAATTGCATCAAGTTTTCGAAATGATCACTTTAAAAAAAAGGAGGGGGGGGGCAGTGAATGAAATGCAGCTGTTAGTGAAGCAACCCTATACGATATAATAGCAAAACAAAACCTGCAAGCAATTCAAGCAAAATACAGTCTTCATAATAATATGTAGTTGTTACAAGTCCCTAAACGCATTAAGTCCGTTTCATGAAAATTTAACCAATTTTTACACACACATAAAAATAGAAAAAACAAAAGGAAACTACGTAAGTCTGAAATCCTCTTGATAATCATAACTCAAGCTAAGATCTGATGTAGATCACAACCGTAGCGATCAGTGACGCCTAGATGCCAATTATTTGGGATAAGGGGAGTTGGAAAAATGAAGAAACAATAATTTTTTTAAAAAAGTGGTTGGGTTTTTCGGACTTAAGCGTTTAGAGCATGACAAAGGTGACTTGACTCGTGCATTGAGAGCAGTGTGAGCAGGCAAGCCATACTATGAGCTGTGCAGTGTGCGTAGGCCTACACAATAACTATGCCCATTTCCAGGTAAGCAAAACGCACGTGCGTCAAGGTTTGGGAAGGGGAGAGGGGGTGTACATGTAGGTAGGAAGACAATAAGGGAACCAGAAACGTACAGCAGTGAACGACCAATTCAGCAAGAACAAACATGCCACACACATGAGTGTGCACACTGTAGGCAACATATTAGGCTATACGCTAAACATGCACACGCACACATAACAAAAATGTGCACACACAAAAGAGGGGAGTGCATTTTGTAAGGAATACGAAGTCAGGGCGATGAAATGAGAGAAAGTGATAGAGATAGGGAGTAAGATGTAGAGAGGAAAAATGACAGAAAGAGAAAGTTAGAGAGAGAGAAAGAGAGAGAGAGAGAGAGAGGGGGGGGGGAGGGGAAGGAGAAGTTTGGGGTGTGTTTGTGCGTGCGTGTGTGTGTGGGGGGGGGGGAGGGGGGGGGGAGAGTTGAAAATGGAAAAGAACAAACAAGACAGGCAAAAGTTAAAGCCAAATCAACAGGGTCTCATACAAACGCGATCCCTCAATGTAAGATCGAAAGGATTTGAACCAGGCATGGGCAAGCTACGGCCTAAGGCCACTCAGACCGGGAGATTAGTCGATCGTTAATTTTTTTGCGTCGGATTTGGATCTATGTGAGAAGGTTAACCCAAATGGTTTGTCTTGAAAATTAGACATTATTGTTTCGGCCCGAGGTAGAAACAAAAGATTTGATACTCTATCCTAAGACATGTCTTTAGACAATGTGCTGCAACCGGCTTCTGTGGTGTAATAGTAAGGCTCTTCACCTATCACACAGAGGACGAAAGATCGATCCCCGCGTTGGATGAACATCTCTGTCTGTCTGCTGGGATGTTGTGCCCCTCCCAGCACGAGTTGGCCCTCGCAGGAAGGGTCGAAGTAGACTGTCTCTAAAAAATGGCCTTACGGTGCCACAAGGGGCGTAAAGCAATAGCAAAAAAAGAGGAAAAAACCCCGGCTAGCTCAAATCGACGCGACAGGATGGGTGGGGTGG